>QXTE01000068.1:1233156-1328212 GCA_003942145.1 Platysternon megacephalum
GTTAAGGTGGCAATTTTGCAACAAAAAAGCTTCAAAAACAGACTCCAACGAGAAGCTGCTGAACTTGAATTGATATGCAAACTAGATACAATCAACTTAGGTTTGAACAGAGACTGGGAATGGCTCGGTCATTACACTAATTGAATCTATTTCCCCATGTTGAAGCAGCCTCACACTTTCGTGTCAACTGTCCGAAATGGGCCATCATGATTATCACTTCAAAAGTTTTTCTCCCCTGCTGTTAATAGCTTCTCTTAATTAATTAGCCTCTTACAGTTGGTATGGCTACTTCCACCTTCTCATGTTCTCTGTATGTATAAATATCTTCTTACTGTATGTTCCATTCTATGCATCCGAAGAAGTGGGCTGTAGCCCACGAAAGCTTATGCTCAAATAAATTTGTTAGTCTCTAAGGTGCCACAAGTACTCCTGTTCTTTTTGCTGATACAGACTAACACGGCTGCTACTCTGAAACCTTTCCCCCTTTAGATACCCATTCTACAGTATTGTCAATTTCTGTGTGTTTAAAAAGAAATCAGTGTTCTATCTGAATGTTCTGAGGTAATTACTTTCTGATGCTACAGTATTTTAAGCCTAGAAAAATCACACAAACATTTTAAAGACATTTTCTTTATTTTTTCAGATGGTCAGGGTCATTCACTGCCTCCTGTCTCTTTTCATAAAACGAAGTTGGCAAAGAGACCAGGATACATGAGACCACAAGCTCCGCAACAGATAGAGTTTCAGCCTCCTGCTCACTGCAAGCCATTCAACCCAAAGGGGCTTGAACATGACAGAAAGCATTGTGAAGACTTCAAGAACTGTTCTCTGCACAGACTATGCAAAAATGACTTTGAATTCTTACATTGTAATTCATCTGTAAACAGTACCATAGTTACCACCACTGTGGTAACAACATCGACCACTGCTGGAAATATGACAGGAAGCCTCAGAAATCTGTCAGATCTCAGGATTCAGCCATCAGAAAATGTAATTCTGCCGTTTTGTCCTGCAGCTGCCACATGTAAAAGAGACTTCTCACCTGTGTGCAGTTCAAATACATGGCAGACTAATCTACTAGCAACTACGTGGGAGACAATCCACAGTGCTAGAGTAAAGGAGCCACAGAAAATGTACACTTTGGATCAGAAGGAAGTGAACAATAACTGTGTATATAACAACAAAGAAGTCACTTCTTACTCGTCCAGTACTTGGGATAGCTTTAATTCAAGTTTCAGCTTCATACAGCTCTCACTGAACTCAAGTTTTGAAAAAAGTGACACTGAAGGCCAGTCAGATGGCAGGGCAACGGAACACACACTGCAAACAAATGCAACAGGACAAATAGAAAATGTTAATTTACATGAACCACAGGAGAGACTAAGAAGTTCACATAAAGACGTAGGGGCTTCATCTTGCATTTGTAGGCATGGTGAGGATTATCAGTGTGCAAGAGAGACCATAGTGAAAGATAAATTGCAGGATTGTGAGATGGTATCTCTTTTGGATACAGATGCAGCATTTTCATGTTCCACAGATTCCTCAGATGCAGCATCTGCTGGCTCTTCTGTTACCTCAGGCTATGAAAGTAGCTTTACTGTTAGTGATCACAACTGGGACACCCTGATGAGGAAATATGAACCGGTGCTATTGGACTGCTTGGTTGGCAACCGTAGTACATTAAAGGTTGGTAATCACACAGTTTGTTCATGTTCATTTGGTGCCGTGGATTTTTAGACAAATCCATCACTGGGCTGTTGCAGAAGACAGGAAATGTCTGGCTTTTGTGGCTTTGTGGCATTTCTTTATATGGATTTACAGCAGCATAGTGCATGGTTAGAAATGAGAGAGAACCACTACTCTGTTTCCTTTTCCCAATTTCCTTCTTAAAATAACCAATTTTAATCTTTCTTATAATGGTTAAAATTGCAATTTCAGCAGAATACAGTAATCTTAATTTCCTTTCCTAATAAGCTGTGGTGTTTCTGTATTAAACAGCTGCCACTTCCTCCCAGAAGTGGCTATATTTTGTTGATGGATGAAGTGACTGGTATAAGTGTTTGAGGGGCCAAATTCTGGCATGGGTTGTGCAGTTGAAACCAGAGGCCCACATTGGGGTTATTGTTGTCCCGGTTTTGAAGAAACTAGATCCATGTAGACATTGCTCTGCAGGTCTTCCCTATGTAGCACCCTGAGGGGCATTTTGGAACAAGGCTTACAAGTCAAGGGGTATGGTCAACTCACTTGAATACATACGTAGCCTGCCCTAGTCTCACAACTTCCTGCTAGATTAATTTTGTACCGTGGATTAAATGTGGGACTGAAGATGACCAGAAATCAGGTTCACAATAATGCTGCTTTTGCAGCTTTCATATGTGCTCACTAAGAACAATTACTTTGGTTTCAGGTGTTGAACAACAGTGTGGCTGTATTCATTTAGGATAAGTGCCTGTAAAGTGTAAAATGATATTAAGCTTAACCAAAACGTCAGGGTTGGGTCGGAAAACAACTCAAACCTTTCGGGGTCAGGTCAGCTCTCCTTCTGCTTGTAGGGATGGTGCTTCAGCAGTTGCGTGTCCTGCTCCTGCTGGCCGTCGCCACCTTGCTGCGCTGTGGAGCGAGTGAGCAAAGGAGTTGCAGCACCTCTCTGCAGACCACACAAGGGGTGGTGGCCATTAGGAATGGAGAAAAGTGGATGCTGCCGCACTGACTACACAGGAAGTAGGCGGTGGCAGCACTGGCTCAGGTTCAGGGGAAAGGGTCAATGTCAATCCGGAAAACAACTCAACCTTCCTGGGGTCAGGTTGGGTCAGGTGGGCTTCGGTCTAGTTTGGGTCCAGGTTGAGCTTAAAAATTAGACCCGAGCAGACTTCTGTTGTAGAAAAAAAAAAAAGCACCCAAACCCACTCACGAGTACCCATTGTTGTAGTTAAACTTACATTTTTGTATTGATACAGATAAAATCCTTAATGTTAAGGCTTCAGAGGCTTCAAGAAAAAGCAATAGAGGAAGATGACTATGATAAAGGTGAGACTTTTTCATTATTGTTATCATACCAGTTTCAGTCTCTTTTCTTTCCCTTTTTAATTTTGTTTTACTATTGCTACACTACTGTGATTGGGTAATGGTGACGAAAGTTCAGTGAGCATGTGGTTGTATTATTTATTATGCAGTACAATGAGGTATAGAAATTAAAGAAAGGAGTAGGTCAGCAGCAGGTAGCACCAGAAGCAATGCAACAGTTTATTATATTGAGCCACCTCACAAGGCAAGTATCCACCATCTGGATCAGATACCTTTAAACAGCATGACTTAAAAATACAAAAATGAGTGAAAGACTTAAATGGGGCAAGGAGGGTACTGATTGCTGATGAAGCATAATTTTTTGTTCACCACAATTAGTCACCACAGTGCAGTGGAGACCATAAATAGAAGAAGTGAGGTCAGCAACTTTAGAACACAAGTTGCAACACCAGCTCTTATAAATGTGAATTGTGCCAACTTGAAGGACAATCTGAATATCCACCAAATTGAATCAAATAATCTCGAGTAAAACAATCTAAGATTGCAGTATGCATGGTTATTGTCTGTGAGAAGATACAGCTGCCGGTGAATACTCTATATTTAAGAAATGCTTGTCAACTTAAGTGCTTTATAAATATTGTATAATGTATTGTATATACATCTGAGTATGTGTGCATGTATAATTAAATGAAAAAAACTTTAACACAGGTTACCCAGTGATAGCTCATGCCCTTCCAGAACATAGAGTTCAGCAAAACTCAAAATTTTGAAAATCAGGAAATAGAGTTAAAATAAATGCTTAACTCTGCCCCTGTGAAGCTGCCAGTAGCCACTGGGAATTATCTGCATCACTCCCGCTGCATTCACTGGGTAAGGCGTAGCTGCATTGAATGGAGGAGGAATAAGTTGGAAGAGCTGTGATTGTGATATGAGGAGATCTGGGGATTAGTTTGATGGGCATGCTAGAGCTGTGTTTGTGATATGAGGAGATCTGGGTCTGAGTCCCCCTATGTGTGCTATCAAAGGAAAGAGGTGCTTGTGTACCTTGAGCCTCCAGTATGCATCGTTTCAGTACAGAATTGTGTAGGTTGGGTCATTAGCAGGGCACTGTGGTCTTCATGCCATGGGTATTGTCAGTAGTGAGTTGGGATATGAGAACAGTCTGTGGATTTAATGATAGAAAGGGCAAAGTGTAGGTTAAGTTGATATCCTGTGTGCAAGTGTGAAAGGGCTGTAAAAGGGTATGAACTGGTTGTTAAATTTTACAGGTATGATATTCTCTTGGGGGAGTAGGCTCAGTGTTTCAGTGTAGGGGACGTTTAGGTAATGCCTGTCCATTACAGTGAAAAGGCAGAGTGGGAGAGTGCATGTTATGGGCATTGTGGGGCATTGCTCAAAGAGGGCAGAGTTAAGGTTGCAGGCATGTTTATTGTCTGGATTTCAGAAGTTTGAGTTTGGCTGAACTTGATGTTCTGAAAGGGCGTGGGCTTTCACCAGGCAACCTTAACTCTGCACTAATTATGTGTTTTGCCATTTAATTTCCTGGTTTTTTAAACCAAGAGACATGCTTGTTGGTCAAAATTAGAGGTCGTTAAGGCAGTTGTAGTTGTCACCTAGAGTTGCAGCTGATACGCTACTGTATCTAGTTTATAATCAAAAGACCTAGCTTTTGTCTAGTGCTTTTCATCACTAGATCTCAAAGAACTTTACATTATTATCCCCATTTTACGGATGGGAAACCAAGAGACAGGGAGGTGAAGTGACTTGCCCAAGGTCGCTCAGCAGGCCAAAGGCAGAGCTAGTCCCAGTCCAGTGGTCTTTGCACTAGGCACATGGTTGCTATGTGATTCCTCAGTGCTCCTCCCTCCTCCTGTACATTTTGTTATAGTGGAATGGGGATAATGGTCGTGCTTTGAACTGTTTCCAATCTGTAGTTGCTAACAGGGCTGGTGAGAGAAATATCATCCATCGTCTGTGTCCCAAAACCATGACATTGTAATTACAAAGTTGTTCCACTAGCTTTAAGCGTGTGAGAGAAGATTGGTGTCTGTCGCGTGTTCCCCACCACACTGCCATACCATTTCCTGCAACATGTAGCCTCCCCACCTCTCACTAACATTTCCAGCTTCCCTTTCCATCCCATTAAGCCATTAGTTGGCACTGCAGAAGCCATCAACATGTAAGAAGTTGCTTCTTGCTGTCTCCTGCTCTATGCTGCTACACACATATATCATAAGCAGCAACTTAATGGAGGACTGCACATGTTATGGGCAGATCCTGGTGCACATATGGGGGCAGAGAGTGGGGCTCAGACACCCCTGGAGAGGCAAGGCTCTCCTCCCCCTCCCCTCCCCCCAGATTCCAGCTCTCATAGGGAGTAAGGAGAAAGGCCCAGTCCCTGCTACTCACCCCCATGTCAGCTTCCCAATGTCCATCCCCTACCATCCATCCCCATTTATCCCCCTCCCCTTGATGAAGCCCCAACTCCCTTTCCCCCCCTCTTGCCCTTCACTCTTCCTCTGCCAGCAAGCATTCACATCTAATTTCTTTTACAAAAATACTTTGATTTAATCCCTTCCCCCCCACCAAACAAAACCCCAACCTCTGACAGAAACAGATTTTAGCAATATGGCATCCAGCCTTTTCCAACATTCTGCCCAAAGTGGGACTCAGACTGACACTGACTGGGTCAGGTTCGGACTACTGCTTATCTCCTTCAGTATCCAGCTGGTGTGAAACTTTGAAGGCTAACAGTCCTGTTAACTTCTCTGTCCATACATGCTCAGTGTAATCCGTTATGTGCCTAACTGGAGAAACAAACATTTTGAAATAACAATTTAATTTGATTTCCCCCAAAGGGCCATGCACGCTGTTGGAGTAACGCCCGAGCGTTGGACTCCCTGGTGTGATGATCTGAACCCTGGTTTCATCTCTATCTGTGAGCAAAAAGAGGTTGCCAGAATCTGTCAATTTAAAAAAAAGCTGTTTTTTTCAAGTGCTGTATCTCAAAAACCCCTTGGTCAAATGGCCCCAAATGTGTATCACTAATAGACCACTGCGCTTCCATGAGGCACACCAAATTTCAAGGCAGTGAGTAACCACGTAGGTTTTAAAGCACTTAGAAGAGTTGAGCTTTAAACAGAAAGCTGGTCTGAACCTTAATTATAGCTGAACTTTTGTTCTGCTGTAAAAAGCATAGGGTACTGTCAGGTAATTTTGTCAATAATTTTCTTTTTCTTTTTCAGGGTTTGAAGTGGGAGGGAGATAGTCTTCGGTAAAGAGGGTACTTTTTTAATGTCCCTATGAAATCGGGTCCAGAGTTGACTAAACTATGAGCTGCAGAAAATCACCATTTCTACCTGTTTAATTTATTACCCACTTTCCAACTTCTGCTGCAATTGAGGCTTACAAATGAGGCAGGGGTTCTGCAGACAATTGTTTCCTTCACTGCACAACATTGCCTCATTTACTATCCATTCTGTACAATGAATGAGGGAAAGGCCCTGTGGAAAAAATATGTAATCATGTTATTGAAGTCTGTGGGTAAAATTCTCAGAGCTCCTATTCCATTTTAAAAGTTACGTAGTGACTTAGACACTTAGGAACCTAAATCTCATTGACTTTCAATCAGACTTAGGCTTTTCAGTGCCTAAGTTACTTTTCAGAGTAATAGCCGTGTTAGTCTGTATCCGCAAAAAGGAACAGGAGTACTTGTGGCACCTTAGAGACTAAGTATTTTCCACTGCATGCATCCGATGAAGTGAGCTGTAGCCCACGAAAGCTTATGCTACAATAAATTTGTTAGTCTCTAAGGTGCCACAAGTACTCCTGTTCCTTTTTAAGTTACTTTTGAAAATGAAACTTACTCCTAAGTCACTTAGATGGTTTTTTTTGTTTTTGTTTTTTAAATTTTACCCTATAACAAAATGTATACCTATGCATACTTGTTCTAGCACTTCCTAACTTGAGTTCTTGACCTACTTTATCTCTTGTGGGTCTTTGTTCCTCTTCTGATGCAATATTCAGCCAATTTTTATGACTACTTTTTATCATTTTCCTAACATCTGAGCTGACTTCTCTAGTTTTTTCTTTGTGAAATGCACATTGCTCATCTCAAGGGAAAGACTCTGATTGAGAATGCATGGTGTAGCAAGAAGAATTAGAACTGTGACCTCTCTTTCTCTTTGTGAGGTGGTGTTCTTTCAGTTTTGCTTTTAGAAACTACTTTGTATCCTACTGAGAGTAGCAAAGTCATACCTGGTGAAAAGTTAAGTTTTAAAACTTATCAAAGAGCTGGCGGATTTATTTAGTGCCAATTTCTGTCTAAAATGTCTGAAATCTATTTTTTTCATGCATATTGTTAGAAAGGGATGGAGATACTGAACATCTATTACTAGAAATGTGATGTAAAAATGTAAATAGGTATATAGGTATGAAAGGGAGAAAAACTGAAACAATGCATACAGTGCTTTGAAGGTATACTGTGTTTTAATAAAAATAAAAATATATCTTTGGAATTTTGGGGTTTTCTTTGTGCATGTAGTGAATTTTCTAGTCAAAAGCAGAACTGCCATTCAAGTGTATTAAATAGCCTGTAATATTTGCCACATAGGGTTAGACCACTGCTGGTCCATCTAGTCTGGGGATTTTCAAAGGAAGGGGAAACTGCGGTGTAGTGCAGTTAGTCAGCTGTGCAATGCCATATGTGCGTGTGTGTTTGTGTGAGAATGAAGGATGTGGGCAGGTGATCAACGTATACCCTGAAATATGAAATCTGATTACTGCCATAATTGTTATGGTTTGCATAACTGCAAATGTTATCACTCTTTCTAGGATTATTGTATCCTCTTCAGCTGCAGTAATAGACTATTGCTAAAACAACAGATTTTCAAACTTATGGTGCTCACCCTTTAAAATTCCTCTCATCCTGCAAGAAGGGATTTTTTTTTTTTAAAAGGAATACAATGGTAGGAAATTCTCTACAGTACAGGAGGAATTCTGAAGGCCTGGGACGATAGGTCTGTTCTCTAGGCTTTAGAATCATGCAGTTTTTCTTCTGTAAATAAGACAGTATAGTGACAGCCAAGGAAAACATACAGTGATTGTATATGGAACAGAAAAAAGCCAATCTTTATTTAAAAAATGAGCAGAAGTTATTTGAGGAAACAGGCACAATTAATTGAATTTTATAGAAAAAGATGCTAAAATGAGACTGAAGGACCAAATAATTGTAAAATCTTGCTTTTGACACCTCCTCTCTTTTCTGCTTCTCCACCCCTTTAATTACTGTAGTTTTTGACAAATTATGGAAATTAAAATGTAAATTGAATGAGATCTATGCTGCTGGGAGGTGAAATGACTTTTCTATTCAAAAGCACTCTATTCTCCTTTGTGTTTTTATCTACTACTGTTACCACAGACAAAAAAGTATTATATAAACATATATTGTTAATGGTGATACAAAAGGAAAGTGCTTCCTTCTAGTGAATGTCAAGATACGTGAAAGTGGAAATTAACAGTAAACCCTAAATATTCAAAGCAGTAGATGGTGGTATAGCCATGAAACTCACTTTGGCTTTAATGGATGTTTGTGCAGCCACAATTCTCCACAAATTTGAAAAAGTAGATGTGAATATCTTTTAGTATTATTTTCAATAAACACAGAGGTTCTAGCACAATGCTACGTATATAGTAGTGCCAAGCCTTTTTACATAGTATACCTTCCCTTGTACACAGACGTGTTTCCAACACAGATACTTCCCCCTGTGGTATTTCTTTGTCAAATGCATATTCAGTTAGATGGATCACCCCTGCTCCCTGTTTAATTTTAAATATAAAATGTAAAATATTAGGATTTATTACACCTTTTATTACCTGCTTTACAATCTATGTGGTTAAATATAATGAAATGTCTCATTTGTTTCTGTATTTACTTACAGTCTCCTCTTGATGGCCACATTACTGTATTTTTTCCAAGCAGGTATAATGCCCTGGGAATGTGATAACAGCATTTTGCCTTACATAGCATATAGTAGAAATTGGTCTGTTCTCCATGGATCGCTTGGAGTGTTGTCATGGCTCATTATTCATGATGGAGCTTGACAGCTCCAAGGTTAAACATGCTGCTGGAAAAAAAAAGCAGCACATTTTTGTGTCTATGGGAGTTGGGCTTGCAAGGGTAGCAGTATAGGCTTTTTTGTTTGGCACAGTTGCATGTCTAAACATTTTAAAACCCTTTTATTTTCCTTTATTAGCTCCCGAGAGCTCCTGGAGTAATTTTCATTGCCTTCAGTAGCATCAGGTGCTGGGGGCAGACTGTCTGACATGAAGTTTCAGGGTCAAGTCTGCTGCTGAGCTCCACATCAGCTTGTGTAGCCAGTTGTTACTTCAAAATTAACTATGTACAAATAGTTTAAAAAATAACTAAATCTCATCCATGCAGGAATGAGAACACAGACTTCCTGCTTGGAACTGGTGAGAAATGCTGACTTACTCTGCAGAACTAGGTTCTGTTGGGAGTCTGGATTCTCCAAAGCAGGTGGTATAACAGAATAGAACAGTTCTTCACAGAACCATTGTGCCAGCTTGAATGTAGAGAACATACAACATATGTCACAACAGAGTCTATCCTACCTCTGCAAATATAAATAGTACGGTAGGTATTTTTGTACATAGTAACCTATAAAGCCTTCAGCTATTTTAGCTTATACCACAAATACAGTCAATACTCATAAGTTAACAGGGCTTGATAATATAAGCTGGTGGGCTCTCTCACTGGCCGGTGCACTAAAGAAGACTGTCCAGCCACATTATTCCAGTTTTTTCTGTTAAGGGTGTGCCCCTAAGAGCCCCTCAGTGCCAACTAGTAGAGGGTCCTCAATACTGTAACACATATCAGGCCGGACACACTCACTACCCCCAATGCACTGTTGTCATATGTATCTAAAAGGTGTCATATAAGGTCTCATGTGAAAACTGATCACATGCTGGACCCAAAAATCATTGTGTGATGTGTGTAAGTTATATTTAGGGCCCTACCAAATCCACAGTGCAATTTGATCAATTTCACGGTCATAGGATTTAAAAAATCATAAATTTCATTATTTCAGCTATTTAAATCTGAAATTTCATGGTGTTGTAATTGTAGGAGGGGTTGGGGGGGTCGCAAGGTTGTTGTAGGGGGGTTACAGTGCTGCTACTTTTACTTCTGCGCTGCTGCTGGTGGCGGCACTGCCTTCAGGGCTGGCAGTTGGAAAGAGGCGGTTGCTGGCTGGGATCCCAGCTCTGAAGGCAGAGCTGCTGCCAGCAGCAGCGCAGAAGTAAGGGTGGCATGGTATGGTATTGCCACCCTTCTGCGCTGCTGCCTGCAGAGCTGGGCCCTCCGTCAGCAGCCGCCACTCTCCAGCTGCTCAGCTCTGAAGGCAGCAGCAGAGAAGTAAGGGTGGCAATACCATACCATGTCACCCTTACTTCTGCACTGCTGCTGGTGGAGTGTCTTTAGAGTTGGGCGCCCGGCCAAAAGCTGTTTTCTGGCCACCCAGCTCTGAAGACAGCACAGAAATAAGGGTGGCAATACTGCTACCCCCCTTAAAATAACCTCACGACCCCCCTGCAACTCCCTTTTGGGTCAGGACCCCCATTTGAGAAACGCTGGTCTCGCCCATAAAATCTGTATAGTATAGGGTAAAAGCACACAAAAGACCAGATTTCACGGGGCAGGAGGACCAGATTTCACGGTCCGTGATGTGTTTTTCATGGCCATGAATTTGGTAGTGCCCCAGTTATATTTGTGTGATTAAAATGTGCTTGGGAGGCAGTGCATAAATCAGGCCTGTGCTAGACAAAGCAATGTGGATTCACCTGTCTGACTGGCTTGATTACAGGCAAACAGTGAAAGTACATTTATATGTAAGGTAAACAAAGCAATTAAGCTAACAAGCAACAGAGGAGAGAGTTTAGTGACCCCACTGGGGGTTTGAGTCTGCTGCACCCCCAGGAAGTCTTCCTGGCTTTTGAGACAAAGACAGTGGACTTCAGAAAATATAAAGGGGAGCAAAATCCATCACTTAGGAGACATAGGGAACAGTACCCTCTGAGCCTGTGAAAGTTGTATTCTCTTGGCTTGAGGGGCGGGAGTTGCTGATAACTTGCTGTAAGTTAGAAGCTGTTTTCAGCAAAGATGTAACTTCCTAGAATTAAGTTTAGTCATTAGAAAAAGCGTGTTTTGTTTGTAACCATACTTATCTCTTTATCTCCTGCTTAGTATCACATAAATCTCTGTTCTTCGTTAATAAACATATTCTTAGTTTTACTAGAAACCATTTCAGTGCTATTATATTGAGATATAAAGTGAGTCCTCAGCTAACCTAACAGGCTGGTGTGTACACTGTCTCTTTGGAGGTGCAGACTTAATAATTTCTGTGAGTGTCCAGTGCGAGGGACTGGACACCACAAGGAGATGGCTCTGGGGATCTTGGAAACTGGGGTTCACTGATTGTTACCTGCAAGGCAATGTTTGCATTGGCAGAGTCTCAAGGAGTTTGCTGGGGAGACAGGTGGGTATGACAGGGAACTGACACACAGTCTAATCTCCTATATAACTCTTGCTAAGGCAGAGGGATAACACAGTGGCTTACAGTTCTGGGTGTCCTGAACAGAATGTCACACAGGGCTTAAGTTTAATTTATCTACTTCTGCAGGCCATCTGCCAGGAAGTCAAGGAGAGTGTGTCTGTTCTCTTCTCCTTATTAGCTTGGTCCCAACTCTCCTTAAAGGACCAACCACCCTTTGACAGGTAGTGTCAGTACTTGGAAGATTCTAGTCCAAGGAATGCATAGGTATTGAAAAAGGTGTTGCTTATTAAGTAGCTGCTACTCTTTCTTATGCAGCAGCACTGAAACAATGCCATGGTATGGTATTAGACAGTGCTTTTAGGAGCACAGCACAGTAGTCCCTGTTAGAGGAGATCTAAGATGGAGGTCTTGAGCACTTAAATTCTGATGTCACTTTTTGCAAGAGCAGAGGTGGGTAAACCCCAATCTCCTGGCCAGGTTATTACTTGGATAATTACATTCTGCCTTCCTAAATTTCTCCCTGTAGTTTAAATTGGATAAGGCGTTGAAATAGATCTCTGTCTGTAAATACGAGTCATAGTTTTGTACTAAACATATGAGCCAGTTTGATCTTAAGGTATGTAATTTTTGTTGTTAGAGATGTTTACTGCTGAGGGTGAGCAAAATCCACGTTTTATGTATTGTTTTACTAATGGACTGAAAGGGACTGTCTGATCTAGAAACAAAGACTTGTTTGCAAGGTGTTCATTTCAACTGGCTGTCAAGGTGAAGGAAAGATAATTGTTGTTTTTGGGGGGAGGGAATATGCACTTAAGAGGACCTGTTTGGAAATGGGCTTTTGAAGAATATACAGCCTGGGGTCCATGCCTGTTTCAGGATAGGAGGATACAGGAGTCTGATTAAACTGGTTTTGGTGGTAATAGCTTTTAAAAACATCCATATATGCTTGAGAATGAAAAAAGATCTTTAGTATAAGATGTCCAGTCAAACAAGGTTATTAGGTAAGGGGCTTGTGACACAGAAGGGACAGACCTCCTGGCACAAGAGCGAAACAGATAATCTTGGGATCATGTGGCTTAACACTGAGGTAGCAGGTTGAAAGCAATTTGTCTTGGGGTTTGTGGGCCAAAAAGGGCTTCCTGCTATGTAAGATTTTCAGGTATGTTAAGCAGTGCTTCGTATTATAGGCTTAAAGGCAATGTGGAGATGCTTTTTATAATCAGCTAGGCAAACTTTCTTTGACTCTTCTTTCTTTCTTGGATTTTCTTTCTCTATTTCTATAATTTGCCAGCTAGATCTGTTCTTTCTTAAGAAAACCTGCACGGATCCTGTTTTTCTTTAACAAACATAAATGACTTTGAAAAGGAAGGAGCTGCATGGTTTCCAGTTTCGTAGATGACACTGAGATCAGTAGGGGAGATTAAAAAAAAACTTTAGTGCTCATGAAAAGTATGACTAGAGACTGAGCTATACTGTCCACCAAACAGATACAGCACAAGTAGCAGCCATGTAAACATTTCAACCCTGTCCTAGAGATTGGCCTCTTTTTGAGAGACCAGTTCTATAGGGAAGAGCTGAGAGAAGAAAAAAGGAAATCAGCTCTTGCCACTAGCTAATTAAACAACATGTGCACAAACCGATTAAGACACAAAAATCCAATTCTGTTCTAAAAAACGGTAAATGTTATTAATAAAAAAAGAAAGAAAATACATCTGGGAACTCAGGCTATTGCTAGTTTTTAAAAGAGCAACCACAAGGATTAAGCATCAAGAATAGCTTTCTTGAGGTCCAGCTTAAAGGTTACAAGCAAAACAAAAGCACGTGGGGTTAGCACAGAGGAATCCACAAGCCATAATGAAATAAAAGGGATAAACCTAATCACATCTTCCTATACATTTCCTAATCTACTTACATATCTGGGGTTTTAAATGAGTAGTTTCTAGGTATGATACTGATGATTTTTTTTCATACCTGGCCCAGGCTTCTTACAGCATAGCTCTGCCTTGTCCGCCTCTCCCCGGGAGAACAACAACAGACAGAAAAAAATGGAGTCTTGTTTCAATTTTAAAAAGCTTTAGCCTTTCCATTGGCTCTTTTGGCCAGGTGCCTACTCCCTTCCTTTTACCTATGCATAGCAGTGAGACTTTTTAACCCTTTACAGGTAGAGCAATTAGAGAACAGCTACTAAGAGGGATTTTATAGCTACTGGCTGGCTGGGTGCCCATAAAGGGGAGCTACCCCCCCCCTTCATTTATCACAAGAAGTCAGTATCTATGAATGTTAAATTATTGGTTTAAGAAGAGTGAGCTGGAAAGCATAATATGTTCTTGAAATTGCATTTTGAAAGACACACAGGAAGGGAAACAGATCGTCCTTAGGCATACGCAGCATACACGGCTGCATAGGGCACCCGAAAATTTGGGGCACCTGGGGGTCTTAGTGTCTACCCTGACCCTTCCTGCAGGCTCCCACTACAGTTGGCTGCTGCAGCCTGGTGAGTCTTCCTTCGGAGGGGATCTAGTACTTAAAAGTGAAAAAGCCTTCCAGCCTGCCAGACCTAGGGTATGTCTTCACTACCAACATTAAAGCGCTGCCACGTGTGGCTGTGTAGTCGCGGCTGTAAAAAAAACCCACCCCCACGAGGGGAGTAGCTACCAGTGCTGAAACTTGCATCGCTCAGGGGCATGTTTTTTCACACCTCTGAGTGAGAGAGTTTCAGCGCTGTAAAGTGGCAGTGTAGACAGGGGTCTATTAGCACAACATTGAAACTGTTAAAGAGCCATTCAAGTGGTAATGAAGCCATTTAACAGGCATTTGCCAACCCCCAGGTATATACTGTCAGTTTCTGAATGTACTGACAAAAACAGTTGTGCATTACTGTAATATTTACTCAGAACATATTAGTCTACAGGACCTTAGTTTAAAATTTGCTTTAAAAATATTTCATTAGCGTATTGCTGAAGATTATAAAATCACATCTCTCAAAAAAATCCTTGCATACATTTTTAGATGCACAATCTGAGTATTCATTTTTAGCCTTAAATGCTTGGATCTTCAAACATATTTTTTTTTAAATAAATCCTTCAAAAGACCACCCTTGTCTAAAATACACATGTGAGCCCGGGCTGCCATTGAGCATAGGGGCACCAGTTTAATAATACTGCATAGGGGCCCCATAAATCCTAAGGACGGCCCTAAAGGGAAGGAAACAGCAGTAACTAAAAAAAAAAAAAAAGGAAAGAAAAAGGGATTTAAGGCCTGATTATTAGAGGTTCTGAGCACCCCAAATTTCAGTTGAAGTCAGAGGGAGCAGCAGATGTTCAGCACCTTTGAAAATCAGGCCCTTAAAGTTTAATGTCAACAGCAACAAAAAAAATAAGGTCATAAAGTGCATCAATATTTATAAATCTAGGTAGATAATGATTCCCCTTGAGTTAGTCGAGATTTGGAGTCTTGGATGCAGTATTGGGTACCAAGCCTAAAGGATATTTAAGGCTAAATTGGGGGCTCAAAATACTTGAAGAAATCTTGAAGTCCTTGGGGTTGTGCATGTAAAACTGCTGGCAGAATTTGCCCTGTTTTGTGTGGGTGCTGGGGTGGGGAAGAGGGCAAGAAGTGCGCTAGGAGGGGTGCCCAACTAATGCACTTGGTGGCACTTCACAGCCCTCATGGCATGAAGTCAACTGGTACTGAAGCATATCCAGATTTACTGGCCACTGTGCATTTGCTGTGCTTGGTGGCAGATGCTGTACTGGCTGCAACTTTCTAAAATATTATTGTGGGTGCGTATTACCCCCAGTGCCTCTGAACCATGGTGATCTGTAATGACAGCATGACTCCTGAACCTTCCACTTGGTCACTACTGTTCAGTTTCCCCCACCCCTGGAGTTCATTTTAGGTGAGTTAGGGCAGGATTTTGTGCTTGGTGTTTTAGGGCTTGTCCACTGCAGGTGAGCCACTGTAACGCTTCAGTGTAGACCCTACCTATGCCGATGGGAGGAGTTATCCCGTCAGCATAGGCAATCCACCTCCCCAAAAGGCCGCTAGCTAGGTCGACATAAAAATTCTTATATTGACTTAGCCCCGTCTACGTGAGGACCTATGTTGGTTTAACAACACGGCTCAAGGGATCTAGATTTTTCACACTCCTGACCAACGTAGTTAAACTGACCTAATTTTCTAGTGTAGATCAGGCCTTACTCCCTCACTTTGGAAAGCATTCATAGATTTTTCTTCTTCTTCTGGATGTTAGCTAAGAAATCATAATGGAAGCTGCTTTAGTCATACAGTATCTTGCCTAAACCATCCAGCCTTAATATTGCCAGGAGACTATTTCATTTTGTGAGATTCTTGTGCTCCCTCTTCCTTAGTTGTGGCCAAGACTACCTGTTGTGCTTCTGAGAGTTGTTTGAGGGAAAAAAAAAGTTTGCTGAAGTTTTAGCATCTCTTCTGATTGGAAGCTGACAATACACACAGCCATCTACTGCCTAAAACTGACACCCCAGGTGACCCTAGTCTGATAGTAAAGCTGTATGTCCCAATTCATGATGCAGCCACATTGTTCTCAGCCTGGACAACCTTATAACAACAACCACCACCACCACAACAAAATAAGCAGTTCTGTATAATTTAGTAGACTCCTTGCTGAATTTTTTTTGGGGGGGAAGACTGTAGCATTCCGAGGTGTAACTTGCAACAAATAATGTTGCCATTCAAACGGACAGTGCCTGCTGACTGAACAACATTGCCCTCCAGTTGCCCAGCTGGTCTTTTTAATTTTGACTTCCAAAAGCATGTACCAGTTTTCTGTGAAATAGTAATGTCTCATCCCACTGATATTTTAGAGCAGTGTTGAAGGATGAGTAGGGTTTATGTGATGGACTGATTGATGTGGTGTTTAGTTGCACAGGGGAAAAGGCAAAATGGCCCAATGTAAAAATGAAGGCTTCCTTCAGCTAGAGCACAAGCCAGGGATCAAATTAAGTAAAGGCTAAGCTTCCTGGAATGTTACAAGAAGCTTAACTCACCTCAGCGTAATTTTAGAGAGTAAATGTAAGGAGCCTAAACATTTGGCCGTTTCAAGCATCTAACATAGAATCTTCCAGCTAATGCCCTGCTGGTTTTCCACTGTCTAGGGAATTGCTGCTGGCAGTTAACCATGATAAATCAGCAGGAGATTCCACAAGGGAATGCTCTCAAGCTTAACTGCTAGCAGCAGATGTGGGGTTGCTGGCTTCATGGGAGAAGGCTTTAACCCTTGGTTTACCAGAAGCTGTGCAGGGTTCATCCATCTTTGAACTATGATTATATCAAAGGTGTATATAATCAAATCCCAGTGGTTCATACAGCACTGTACAAAAGCCCAATGAGACTAGAGTGCTGTGGAGACTGTATTAGAGAGAGAGCGCTAATGATTTGGAAAAGTACAGAAGAGGGCAACAGGGATGCTAAAAGCCCTTAAAGATTATAATTAACGCTATGTTTTAGTCATGGGTATTTTTAGTAAATGTCACAGATGGGTCACGGGCAGTAAACAAAAAATTCACGGCCCAGGACCTGTCCATGACTTTTACTATATACCCCTGACTAAAACTTGGGGGAGGGGGAGTGCCCAGGGGTGCTGCGGGTGCTGGGGGGGGGGCAGCATGGGTGCTGGGGGGGGGCAGGTGGCGACGTGCAGCCCAGGACCCTTGCTGGTGCAGGAGGGGGGGTTGGCAGGGCTGGCAGGCTTCCTGCCTGGCTCCGCACCTCCCCCCCCCCCGCAGCAGAAGAGTTTGGGTGTGGGAGGGGGCAGGGGTTTGGGGCACAGGATGGGGTGAGGTGGGTTCTGGGCGGCACTTACCTGGGGAGCTCCCCAGAAGCAGGGACATTCCCCTTGCTCAGCTCCTAGGCGGCGGCGTGGCCAGGCAGCTCTGCACGCTGCCTCTGACCAGAGCACTGGGTTTGCAGCTCCCATTGGCTGGGAACTGTGGCCAATGGGAGCTGCGGGGGTGGTGCCTGCAGGTGGAGGCAGCGTGCAGAGCTGCCTGGCCACGCCTCCGCCTAGCCGCTGAGTGAGGGGGATGTTGACACTTCTAGGGAGCCCCCAGGTAAGCATTGCTCAGAGCCCACCCCACCCTCTCCCATGCCCCGGCCCCCTCCCCCTCCCACAACCAAACTCTACTGCTGCTGGGACGGGAGGGGAGTGGTGGTCTGAGACTGCCCAAGGAGTGGCCGGTGCGACTGGCGCAGGGACTGCCTGAGCTGCTGTCGGGCCAGGCGCACTGGCCGCTGTAAAAGTCACGGAGGTCATGGAAAGTCATGGAATCCGTAACCAACTTGCAGCCTTAATTATAATCATAAGGTGACTTTTATACAGAAAATTAATTAAGAGGAGACTTAAAAATTTATGCAGTTCTGCAAAATATATAAATAGAGGGAAACTGATTCACCTGTGTATTTTGTAATTTTAAACAAGACAGGCAGTAAAGGAGTTGAGGAGATACTTTAAAAAAAATTTTTTTTTTTTAACCTAGAGGATAACTAGAGTACATAATGGATGAACAAAGACAGCAACAGGAAATGTAACTGTAAACCCATTAAAAAAATTGAAGAGCAAAACACTAGCGCATACAAATTTTAAATAACTGGGTGGACCTAGATAGTCTTTCCTTCTGTCCATCCGCTGTACCTAATCTTAATACTAGGACTGGACTTTTATCCTGGACATAGGGTGACCAGATGTCCCAATTTTATAGGGACAGTCCCAATTTTTGGGTCTTTTTCTTATATAGGCTCCTATTACTCCCCACCCCCTGTCCTGATTTTTCACACTTGCTGTCTGGTCACCTTACCTGGACATCATGGACTACATGACTTTTGACCTTTTGGGACTTCTTCATGTGAGCAAGTGTATGTGGTGATAAGTTGAACAAACTGACTGGGGAGCTGCAGAATGAAATTCTAGGCTGCGTGGGAGGCTAATAGAGAACAGGAGAAGCTCGGTGACAAGGTTGTCACAACACAAGGGACCAGATCAGTGAACTCTGCATGACTTTTTTCCTAGAGTTGCAGCCTTGATGGTTACTAAATGAGAAAACTGAGTGCCACTCACACCACTCTTGATGATAGCCTCCAAAGCAAGGTAACATGGTATTCTATGAACTTGGTAGAGCAAATGCAAAAACTCTTTAATTGTAAACTAAATTCCACTCTCTAGGCTTACAAAAGTAACAACAAGAGGAATTAAATCTTACTAAACTAAAAATGTTGGATTCAATGCAACTAACCTGTGAAGAAATATAAATACAATATCTAAATACTGAACAGTCCTCTCTTCAGCTCTTCTCCTTATATGTATTATCTAGACTAGGATTTAAAGGCATGTGGTGAGTATGTATTGGCTAACATGTTCTATAAGTCTAGTAAAGACAAAGCACGCATGCTAAGCTGCTTGAGTGAAAGCCTACATGGGAGCCTATGCTTTAACTCAACCAGTGCAGTACCTGCAAGTCTGCACTGCCTTGTCTACACTAGATTTGTAAACACACATTAGCTAACAAGTGTTTAAAACAAGACTTTTAGATCTGAGTGTAGACAAGGCCATAGGAACAGTTTGGGGGTGTTTTATTTCTCAGTCTTGGCTGTCATGTCACAAGACAGGTAGGGTTAATCTTGGATTGTAGGTACATTTATTAATTATTTAATTTCCTCAGTTAAAATGTTTTCATTTCTGAGAGTAATGATAGAAAAAGGGTAGCACAGATCACGTTATATGGCAATATTCCACCACAAAGGATGACGTAGGGCAGAGCTAATGCATTTAGATAGACTGTCCAATCTTTTAATTAAATCATTCAGTATCTTTATTTAAAAAGAAAAAATGCTGAATTGGGCAATGAAAGAAAGGGGAGGCGGTAGTGATTGGATCAGAATAGTAGCTGATATCAGTGTCAGGTTCATTTCAGGTTTTATATTTTTTATTATTTATTTTTGCTCTTGTAGGCTTTTGGGTTACCCAAGTTACTGAAATTATGATCAGCAAAAGAGTTCTATGAGAAAGTAATTCTGGGTCAGCTAAATGCTTGAGCTTTGAAGCTGCTACTGATTTGGAATTTTAAATTTATTTTACTGTTGGGAGGTACAAATTTGACTTGTGAAATAAAGTTATGGCTTTCTATAAAGTAATTGACAGATATTATAATTATAAAATTATTTATTGGAGGATTACACTAGCTAAGTTTCCAGATGCAATGGGCAAGAAGTTGGGAAGTTTTCATTTGAAGTAGCAGGAAGTTGAGATGAGAGGAAAAAACATACATACAAAATAAAGTATCACTGTTTGAAAATAAGACTATATAACCTTGAGAAACTGAACTGAAAATCTGAAATATAAATGTGTTTAGACTTAGATTATATCCATTAGGTTGATGCATTTCTACTTAACTCATGGAGGGAAAAGAAACTTTAGACTTCAGACAATGAATCATTTTCATTTTCCTCTTCAGTATGGCTTATTCACGGTTTTTCTTATCCATGGGAAAATCAATTGGGCAACCTCTCCACATTTGTAAAATAGTGCAGTTTTTGAAATGAACAACGTCACGGAGAAATGAAATATAAACCTTAAGCACAAGAACTAAACAAATCTGTTTGATCTGGCTTTTTATTCAGGTCAGAAGAGCTTTATGCTTTTAAAGAGAAGTTTTAAAAAACACTTAGCATTTGGAAATTAATTTCTTTTATCATATCAGATGACTGTGAAATGTTCTTGTCTAACTTAGGGCATGTTTACACGTATATGCAGCATGTCTGGTGAAGACGCACTATGCTGATGGGAGAGAGTTGATGGGAATAAAACCATCTCCGTGAGCAGCAGAAGCTATATCTGCAGGAGAAGCTCTCGCTGACATAGCGCTGTCCACACTGGTGCTTATGTCGGTGTTACTTATGTCGTTCAGGGGGGTAGTTTATTTATACCCCTGAGTGACATAAGTTCTGCCCACATAAGCTGTACTGTAAACCTAGTCATAGCCTTAGAATTTTTCAAAATATCAACAGAAAACTTGGCTCAGTATTTTCATATTTCACATTCCTAATTTTTTTCTCTATTTCACAATTCTTTTGCATTTACTATCTGGGATTTATTGGATTTCACTAATACATACACTAACATTTTTTTTGCAAGATTATTCCGAAGAAATAAGTTGGCTGACAATTTAGCAGGTAGTCTCGCCACAAACTATTGTCTCTCACCACTAGCTATTTTTAGCACTGTAGTGCGAGCCCCGTGAGTCCAAGTCCGTAGACCCAGGCTCTGAGACTCACTGCCGTAAGTTTTTGCTTGCCGTGTAGACGTACCTCTCTGTCTTTTTGCTTATTTGGATGTAAACGTGATAACTTTTGAATGCTATATGTGACCAATTTGAAAATGTCAGGGAATGTTCCAGAGACAAGGTGGGTGAGGTAATATCTCTTACTGGACCAGCTTTTGTTGCAGAAAGAGACAAGCATTCGAGCCACACAGAGCTCTTCTTCAGGTCTGGAAAATGTACTCAGAGTGTCACAGCTAAGTACAAGGTGGAACAGACTGTTTAGTATAAGTAGTTAGCACATATTTCAAGAGACCATTCAAGGTGAAGTGGCCCATTAACCTCTCCAATCACAGGAGGGAAAGGAAAAAAAAGCTGGGTGGGAGTGGCTTATATATTATTGTAATAAATTATAATTCCAGTGTGTCAGGTCAGTTCATGATTTCAGTAGCTAGCAAAGTTATAAATTTAAGCTTGTCTTTTGAAGGTGTTGTGCAGGTTCCCTTGTCTCTCTAGTATCCTGGGACCAACATGGCTACACCACCACTGCATACAGGGCATGTTTCAGTCACAGTGGGCAGAACCCTACTGATTTAATTGAAACCTGGAAGAGGTGAAAATAGGGGATTCACTGAGCCCCTGGAATCTGGTTAGCAGACCCAGGGCTTGTTTTCACATACAGTGCCGCTGTAGCACTTTAGTGATGTTACTACTATGCTGACGGGAGAGCGTCTCCGGTTGGTGTACTTAATCTACCTCCCCGAGAAGCGGTACTACATGGGGGGGGGTTAGGATTTTTCACATCCCTGAGTGATGTAGTTATACTGATTTAGGTCTCAGAGTAATAGCTGTGTTAGTCTGTATCCGCAAAAAGAATGATTTAGGTCTGTAAGTGTAGACCTGGCCCCAACAACTTCAGCCAGCTCTGCTGTTAACTACAGATCAAAGAACTGGTTGATATGGCAGCCATTATCACATTCCAACAAAACAATACCTGCCACATCACCTCTGCCTAACATCCCAATACAATTTAAAATGCTGACACCCTGAGTGTGTGTAAGTAAATGGGGGCCATACGGAGTCCCTGATGGTGGGGAGAATGGGGAGCACACAGAGCCTCTGGCATAGGGGAGAATGGGGAGCAATGGTATGGGAGGAGGAAGTGTGGAGGACACAGAGCCCATGGCAGGTGGCTGAAGGGAGCATGGGGGGGGAGGGACATAGAGCCCCCATCGGGGGGGGGGGGGGAGACCTTGGCATGTGGGGAATGGGGGACACACACAGCCCCGGGTCTGGGGAAGGGGATAAGGGACTACAAAGAGTCCCTGAAATAGAGGAGGGTGGGAGCTTTGTGGGGAATGAAGGGATGTAAGGAGCCTCTGGTGTGTGCCTGCAGAAGCAACAAAGTGCATGACATACTCCACTCCCCAGTTAATCAGATCTCAAATAATCATGAGACTGGCCACAAAATCGTGAGATTTTATAAAAAAGATTAAATCTTGTTATTTGGTTTGTTTGATTTCTGAACCCTCCCCTGCCCATTCCCAGTGTGTGCATGACAATTAGTGTTGCCAGCTTTCAAAAATTTATAGTGAGGTGATTTTGGCCCCTGCTGCAGGAGCTCTCAGGAGGTTTCAGCTGTGATTAAGACCCTATTGTACTAGGCAGCGTGTAAACACTTAGCAAGAGAAAGTCCCTGCTGTGAAGAGTAATTTAGTGCTAAACATAGTGGTGGGTTAGAAGTTGGAACTGGGACTCATCTTGTATAGGGGCTATCCAGCATCTATTAGATGGGAACAATTCTTCATCCATACTGAACGGGACTGGGCAGGATTCAGACTGTGAAGTCTAGATGAAAGGCTCTATAACTCATTAGTGATGCGGTGAGGCACCCAGTGCCCTGTAAATGGTAATCTTACACCTTTGAAAATGAGGCTTGCTTTCTGGAGAGAGCCTTTTATTAAATCAAGTTCTGATCTCTCTGCAGTTTACACAGGGAGAGTCTGGAGGACAGGCAGGCATAATCTCTTCCAGGCTCACAGGAAATCTACCATGCCCTATTCTTAAAGAGACAGCTCACATTAACAAATAAAAATGCAACAGTAAAACAAACACAACGTATTAGCACAACATTCAAATTCATGTCAAAGTGCAAAGTTTTGCAATATAAAATAATTCCAACGAATACTCCAGGACGCAGCTTCTTGTTTCACTGGGAGACTAAAAGCTGCTTGTCTACACTGGCAGTTTACAGCGCTGCAACGTTCTCGCTCAGGGGTGTGAAAAAACACACCCCGAGTGCAGCAAGTTTCAGCGCTGTAAAGCGCCAGTGTAGACAGCGCTGGTAGCCATACCCCTCGTGGAGGTGGGTTTTGAGCTTTCCCAGCGCTTTGTCGCAACCACACAAGGCATGTTAAAGCGCTTCTGGGGCAGCACTTCAGCGTTGCCAGTGTAGACTAGCCCTAACTTTAGCATGAGCCAAAATCTTAAGATAAAGTCATGAGTGGCATTGTCAACAATGAACCGAGAAGTAGGGAGGGGGGAGTGATTCACAGGAAAGCAAAAAGAACAGGAGTACTTGTGGCACCTTAGAGACTAACAAATTTATTTGAGCATAAGCTTTCGTGGGCTACAGTCCACTTCTTCGGATGCATAGAATGGAACATACAGTAAGAAGATATTTATACATACAGAGAACATGAGAAGGTGGAAGTAGCCATACCAACTGTAAGAGGCTAAGAAAGAGGAAAGAAAAGGAATTTTGTTGAGACCATGCTTTTTGCCCCTGCTTTGTTTATCTGGGCAACGACTGAGCCAGCATGCTGTGTATTGGCTCAGATCAAAATGAAACGTTGCATGTTGAATGTGTGGTCTCCGGAAGCAGTTAAAATGAATTTGGTAGCACGCTACTTTTGTCCCACAGGTGACATTTTTGCCACCCCTCATGTATTTTGTACTTTTGGGCCTGATTCTGGAAAGTACTGAGCACTCTCAGTTCCCAGTGAAGATGGGGAATTGAGAGTGGAGAGCACTTTGCAGGAGTGGGTCCTTTACATGTGATGCAAGATGACTACAGGGATGGCAAGAATTTAAACTGGGAGGAATAACGAATGAGGAGGCTGGATTAAAGGCATTTTTTTACTGTAGATACAGAATTAACTGAAGCATTCTGATGAAGTGATAGAATTAGTATCCTCAAAGATGAGGTACATGGAAGGATGTTGAATAATGAAATTCTCAGCAGGGCATGATTGTGTGAGATTGTGCAGGGAATCAGATCAAAGAAATTTGAATTCTCATATTTTCTTTCTGAAAGAGAACTTGCAGAACCTTCAGAATCTCATGGGTGGGAAAAGATAATCTTTTCTGTTTGCCAGGAAGATTGGCAATGTTGAGACTGGAAGATGCAGAGGCATCTGTGTCTATTCCTGCTCTAGAGTGATTCAGAGAATGCCAGGGCACCTCGGTTCATGCTCTGTCTGTCTTTTTTTTCTTTTTTGTCAATTATTGAGGAATAGTTTGTGTAAAAGACAAACAAAAAACAAGAAAAACCCCTCCCAAACATTTTCTGTGTTTTCTGAGATGGCAGTGACTTAAGTAATTGGTAGGGCTCTGACACCTTTGCCTCCTCCCCATCCTCCCTCCTGGATTGGAACCTGCCTCCTGCTGCTTTCTGTCCTTGCATCCCAGTATAAAGTGGTCCTAGAAAGCTCCTTCATATTGACTCCTTCCCTAGCCCTTTCACTCTTACTGCAGAACCTCCTACTGCAATGGTTTCCCCTCTTCAGTCCACTCTATATTCCTGGGGAAATTCTGTGCTTCTTCGCACGTGCATGATTAATGAGCCCCGCAGATTTTTAACTTTTTGTGAAGAAAAAAGCTTCTGCAGAAATGTTGCTGCAGTTCTGCCTTTTGCCCACCAGCTCCCGGCCAGCTAAGGAAGAGAGAGCCTGACTTCTTCACAGTGCCTGTCAGGCCAGCTAAGCGACAGAGGCTATGGGGAGACAGACAGCGTGGCATGCTGGGGGGATGTCAGACGGGCTCATAAGGACTAGGCGGGGAGGACAGACTGGGGCAGGGGTTGAATGGAAGTGGAGGCACAGGGCCACAGTGGGGAGGGAGGTGCAGGGCCACATGGTGATGGGGGAGTGGGTGCAGAGCTACATAGGGACAGGGGGTGGCTGGGTGGGGGCACAGAGACACATGGGGATGGAGGAGGGGGTACAGGGACACATAGGAACAGGGCAGTGGTTGGGTGGGGGCACAGAGACACATGGGGATGGGGAAGGGGGTACAGAGCCACACAGGGATGGGGGAGGGGGTGAAGGGCCACGTGGGGATGGGGGGGAGTGGGGGTGGATGGACATATGTGGACAGGGGAGAGGTTAGGGGTTTGACTGAATGGAAGAGGTTAGGGGTCAGCTAGGTTCTGTATGGGGGAAGCTCCCTAACAATCCCTCCCCCCCCAAAAAAAAACCTGTTCCATACTTTTCCCACCCTTACCCCACAACCCTTCAAGTTCACAATCCACACTCTTCCCCAGCAATTTACTGGCCTCTCCCTCAGCACCTCCATTACCCCTGATTCCTCCAAGCCTTCGCACCGCTTCTCAGGGATGCGGGAATTACGATTCTGTATTGTAGTTTAAATGATTTATTACTCAGAGTTCTGTATTAATATGCCTAGTAAGGAATCTATTTGTCCTGAATCTTTTTTATTGTCTGTATTGTTACAGACATACTCGCTGACAGGTATTATGAAATAAATGACCAAAAATAATTGAAACTGGTGTGATTATATTGTGTAATTTTGACAAATAAAATATGCAGAATTTTAAAATACAGTGCACAGAATTTTTAATTTTTTTGTTGCAGAATTTAAAAAGAAAATTGTGCAGAATTCCCCCAGGAGTAACTGTAAACCCACGCTCCTTCATTGCCTTCTTTCTTATCTTTGATTCCAATGACCCAGCCTAGCAACCTTTCTGCTCCCACTGCTGTCTGCTTGCCTCCCTTCTGACCTGGCTTCAAAGCCACCCTCTGCAGCTACCCATTCCTTCCCTTCCCACTTACTTGCTGCTGACTGAGACACACACTATCATCTTCCAGTTTATGCTCTAGTGTGACAGGATGACTGGTAGCAGTTTGCTGCACTGTTGAGGTCTGACTGGTGTTGCACATTGCTGCAGAAGTAATCAAGAGAGCTAGAGCAGCATCAAACCCAGTTGGCCTGGAGTATCTGCACAGGAATTAGGGAGCTCAGACCAAAAAAATCTTCCTTTCAAATAATTAATAGGGCTAGCTGACTTGGAGAAAACAAGATCCGAACTCCATTTTACCACTTTCCTCCAGAATTTGGAGAAGTTTGGGTCCAAATTTCATGGCTTGAGCCTATCTCTAATGTATTAGGTAAATGAGGAGATGCTGAGGGAACTGGGCTTGTTTAGTCTGCGGAAGAGAAGAGTGAGGGGGGATTTGATAGCAGCCTTCAACTACCTGAAGGGGGGTTCCAAAGAGGATGGAGCTCGGCTGTTCTCAGTGGTGGCAGATGAAAGAACAAGGACCAATGGTCTCAAGTTGCAGTGGGGGAGGTCTAGGTTGGATATTAGGAAATACTATTTCACTAGGAGGGTGGTGAAGCACTGGAATGGGTTACCTAGGGAGGTGGTGGAATCTCCATCCTTAGAGGTTTTTAAGGCCCAGCTTGACAAAGCCCTGGCTGGGATGATTTAGTTGGTGTTGGTCCTGCTTTGAGTAGGGGGTTGGACTAGATGACCTCCTGAGGTCTCTTCCAATCCTAATCTTCTATGATTCAAAACATTGTACATGTATGTAAAATAAAGCCAAGCTAGAAAAGAACAATTCAGCCACATAAAGATAGGATAGCTGTACAACCAGCCACATTAGAAAAGGATTACTCATTTAATGATCATATTAAATAAGACATACACAGTTCTAACTTTTCTCCCATTCTACTCCAATTGTTCCCAGGGGTTCATTCATGAAAATTATTACAAGCAATGTAACTACAGGCTTACAAATCTGAAAGTCAGTCTCAAAGACTTCATTGTTATATCTTGGAGATGGAACCAATAACTAGCAATGGATAGCAATGGCTGATGCTGCTTTTTTGAAGCACACTGCCACGAGGTTATTTAGACATGTACTGTGGCTGGATTTTTTTAAAGGGTTTGGATAACTCCATTATCATCTTTGACATTTCCAGCTTTATAATCTAGAGTATTCAAACGTCATAATTCAGGGTGTTATCTGATTGCCTGAAGGGGTCTGAAGGAAATTCCCAACATCGGCACCATAGATAGCATTGTCTAGTTGCATTAGTGGATATTTTTTGCCTTTGAAATATTGAAACATCCAGCACTTGGTGCTGCTGTAGGAAATATACTTGCACTAAATGGTCCTATAGTCTGATCGACTATGACAACTCTTGTTTTAAGATTACAATATATATATATAAAGTATAAGACAAACATTTTCACACTTGGGTAGAAAAAAATAGGCTCCTAAATCCATGTTTAGGCTACTAAATCAGAGTCCTGATATTCAGAGATGCTGTACACCTCAGGCTCCCATTGAAATCAGTGTGATCTGTGAGTTCTCAGCAGCTCTGAAAATCAGATTCCTTATATTTAGGCAATTAAATGTGGATTTTGGAACCTACCTTTGGGCACCTACGTTTGAAAATGTTGTCCAGAGGTAATTTTTCCTTACACAGTAATGCATTTATTAAATTAAATTTCTGAGTAAATGTAGATTATGTATCCAGAATAAGAAATAATTCATTATATAGAGGTAATACACCTGGTATAAAATATCCATGTCTCAAGGGAAATTCTGCAAGTGCAATGATAAGAGAGCCTAAAAATTTGAGACTTTTCTTATAAATATTCTGTTCCCTGTCTTGCCTTTATTGAATAGCTAGACAACAAATTTTTTTTCCTTGTGATTCTTTTATCCATTTGCTGCTGGACCTTCATACATAATCTTCTGCTGCTACATGATAGCACTGGAACCTCAAGTTGAACCAATCACAGTGCTTGTCAGTGAAGAAAACTACAACTCCCCGTAAGAGGTTTTTTTAGTTTCACAGCACAGGTCTTGATAGTACCTTTATTGAGAATCTTTGAACAATTAGATGCATTTAACACATTGATGTCAGAGGGCAAAACAAAGGCCTGGTCTACACTACGATTTTAGTTCGAATTTAGCAGCGTTATAGCGAATTAACCTTGTACCCGTCCACACAACGAGGCCATTTAATTCGATTTAAAGTGCTCTTAAAATCGGTTTCTGTACTCCTCTCCGACGAGGGGAGTAGCGCTGAAATCGACATTGCCGGTTCGAATTAGGGTTAGTGTGGACGGAATTCGAAGGTATTGGCCTCCGGGAGCTATCCCACAGTGCACCATTGTGACCGCTCTGGACAGCAATCGAAACTCGGATGCTCTGGGCAGTTGGACAGGAAAAGCCCCGCGAACTTTTGAATTTCATTTCCTGTCTGCCCAGCCTGGTGAGCACAGGTGACCACACAGAGCTGAACAGCACAGGTAGCCATGCAGTCCGAGAACCGCAAACGAGCACCAGCATGGACCACACGCGAGATACTGGATCTGATCGCTATATGGGGAGAGGATTCCGTGCTCGCAGAACTGCGTTCCAAGAGACGGAATGCAAAAATTTTCGACAAGATCTCCAAGGGCATGATGGAGAGAGGCCACAATCGGGACTCCTATCAGTGCCGTATTAAGGTGAAGGAGCTCCGACAGGCCTATCAGAAAACCAAGGAGGCAAACGGACGGTCCGGGGCAGAGCCGCAGACATGCCGCTTCTACGAGGAGCTGCATGCAATTCTCGGGGGGGCCGCCACCACTACCCCACCCCTGACCGTGGACTCCGAGGAGGGGTTAATCTCATCCTTGAATGACGAATCTGCGGACGGGGAAGAGGAGGAGGAGGAGGAGGACGAACTTGTGGAGAGCACACAGCACTCCATTCTCCCCGACAGCCAGGAGCTGTTTCTGACCCTGACCGAAGTGCCCTCCGAACCCTCCCAAGGCGGCATCGCAGACCCCCTGGAAGGGACCTCTGGTGAGTGTACCTTTTCAAATATATCAAACATGGTTTAAAACAAGTATTTGTTTAATGATTAATTTGCCCTGGGGACTTGGGATGCATTCGCGGCCAGTACAGCTACTGGAAAAGTCTGTTAACGTGTCTGGGGATGGAGTTGAAATCCTCCAGGGACATCTCCATGAAACTCTCCTGGAGGTACTCCAAAAGCTTTTCCAGAAGGTTTCTGGGCAGGGCAGCCTTATTCCGTCCTCCATGGTAGGACACTTGACCGCGCCATGCTAGCAGCAAGTAATCCGGTATCATTGCTTGACAAAGCTTGGCAGCGTATGGTCCCGGTGTTTGCTGGCATTCAAGCAACATCCGTTCTTTATCTTGCTGTGTTATCCTCAGGAGAGTGATATCGTTCAGGGTAACCTGTTTGAAATACGGGAATGTAATTAAGGGGACAGAGGTGGCCCCGTTCCTACTGGGCTGTTTGCCTGTAGCTGAAAAGAAATCTTTCCCTGCAGTTAGCCAAGCGGGCGGGGGGGAGTGGGTGGACAATGGCGCTGAGGTTTTCGCGTTTGGCTAGCAGGGGTCTTCCCTGATACCAGCCACGCGGTGGGGGGAGGGGTAACGCGATCATCCCACAGAAGTGGATGGGGGGGCTAGTTTGTTATCTGCATGGATCTTCCATGATACCAGCCACGTGGTGGGGGGAGGGGGTCAACCGATCATCCCACAGAATTGAATGGGTGGTGGGTGGGGGTTATTATGTTATCTGATGCTGCACGGTAACAGGAAAACCGCAGCACGTAAAGGGCTTTGCTTGCTATGGGAAAGGAGGGCGCTGATTTAATGCAGAAGCCGCAGGACAATGGCTTACCATGGCTGCATACAAGCCGAATTCTGTTGCCCGGCCCTGCGTCTGCTGTGATCTCTAACACCAAAGCCGCGGGCACTCAATATAAGATGCAAAATGCGACCTTGTACATTGCTATGTAATGTGAAAAGTGTTCACCGTGAAAGAGTATAAGCATTGTTCTATAAAATGTATCTTTTTACATACTTCTCTCCCTTTTTTTCCCTCCTCCTGCAGCTGCAAATTTTTCAATCCTCCCGCCCCCGGCCCGAAGGCTCTCCCAGATAAGGCGGCGAAAGAGACGCACGCGAGACGACATGTTCTCGGAAATTATGCAATCGACCCGGGATGAGAGAGCTAATTTCAATGACTGGAAGGACACTGTATTAAAATTCCGGAAAGAGGCCAGTGACCGTGAGGAGAAGAGGGACCAACGGGAGGACATGAGGGACCAACGGGAGGAGAAAAGGGACCAACGTGAGGAGAGAAGGGACGAACGTGAGGAGAGGAGGGACGCCCGAGACGAGAAGTGGCGGGATGCAACGCTGGGGCTGCTGCGTGAGCAGACAGACATGCTCCGGCGTCTGGTGGAGCTCCAGGAACGGCAGCTGCAGGATTACCGAGTGCCGCTGCAGCCCCTCTATAACCGCCCTCCCCCCTCCCCAAGTCCCGTAGCCTCCTCACCCCGACGTGTAAGAACGCGGGGGGGGAGGCTCCGTGCACCCTGCCACTCCACCCCATTAGAGAGCCCAAGCAAAAGGCTCTCATTATTTTGAATGTTTTTCCTGCCCTGTTCCTTCACTCCTACCCTCCTCCCAAACCCCACCCGGACTACCTGGTTATTTCTCTCCCTATGTTCATTACCACCCGTTAATAAAAAGTTCTTGAGTTGTAAACGAAACTGACTTTATTTTTTTCAAATCAAACTGGGATCGAAGGGGGAAGGGGGAAGGGTGGGTTGCTTACAGGGAATGAGTGAATCAAGGGGGCGGGTTTTCAACAGGGACAAACAAACATAACTTTCACACAGGAGCCTGGCCAGCAATGAAACTTGTTTTCAGAGCTTCTCTGATGCGCACCGCTTCCCGGTGTGCTCTTCTAATCGCCCTGGTGTCTGGCTGCGCGTAATCAGCGGCCAGGCGGTTTGCCTCAGCCTCCCACCCCGCCATAAAGGTCTCCCCCTTGCTCTCACAGAGATTGTGGAGCACACAGCAAGCTGCAATAGCAATGGGGATGTTGGTTTGGCTGAGGTCCGAGCGAGTCAGTAACGAGCGCCAGCGACCTTTTAAACGTCCAAAGGCACACTCTACCACCATCCTGCACTTGCTCAGCCTGTAGTTGAACCGCTCCTGACTACTGTCCAGGCTGCCTGTGTATGGCTTCATGAGCCACGGCATTAAGGGGTAGGCTGGGTCCCCAAGGATAACGATGGGCATCTCAACATCCCCAATGGTAATTTTCCGGTCTGGAAAGTAAATCCCTTGTTGCAGCCGTTTAAACAGACTAGTGTTCCTGAAGACGCGGGCGTCATGAACCCTTCCCGGCCATCCCACGTTGATGTTGGTGAAACGTCCCTTGTGATCCACCATTGCTTGCAGCACCATAGAAAAGTACCCCTTGCGGTTTATGTACTGGCTGCCCTGGTGCTCCGGTGCCAAGATCGGGATATGGGTTCCATCTATCGCCCCACCACAGTTAGGGAATCCCATTGCAGCAAAGCCATCCACAATGAGCTGCACATCTCCCAGCGTCACTACCTTTTTTAGCAGCAGCTCAACGATTGCTTTGGCTACTTGCATGACAGCAGCCCCCACGGTAGATTTTCCCACTCCGAACTGATTACCGACTGACCGGTAGCTGTCCGGTGTTGCAAGCTTCCACAGGGCTATCGCCACTCGCTTCTCAACTGTGAGGGCTGCTCTCATCTTGGTGTTCTGGCGCGTCAGGGCAGGGGAAAGCAAGTCACAAAGTTCCAGGAAAGTGCCCTTACGCATGCGAAAGTTTCGCAGCCACTGGGAATCGTCCCACACCTGCAGCACTATGCGGTCCCACCAGTCAGTGCTTGTTTCCCGGGCCCAGAATCGGCGTTCCACAGCAAGAAGCTGCCCCATTGCCAACATGATCTCCAAAGCGCCGGGGCCCGTGGCGCGAGACAATTCTGTGTCCATGTCCATGTCCGCATCACTCTCGTCGCCGCGCTGCCGTAGCCGCCTCCTCCTCGCCTGGCTTTTCTGGTCCTGGTTGAGCATAAACTGCACTATAATGCGCGTGGTGTTTACAATGTTCATGACTGCAAACTTGAGCTGAGCGGGATCCATCCTTGCCGAGGTATGGCGTCCGCTCAGTTCAACAAGGAAAAAAGGCGCGAAATGGTTGTCTGCCGTTGTTTTCACGGAGGGAGGGGGAGGATGTTCCCAGAACCGCCCGCGACAATATTTTTTGTCCCATCAGGCATTGGGATCTCGACCCAGAATTCCAATGGGCGGGGGGGACTGCGGGAACTCTGGGATAGCTATGGGATAGCTACCCACAATGCAACGCTCTGGAATTCGACGCTAGTCTTTGTACATGGACGCGCACCGCCGAATTAATCCACTTACTGTGGCCGCGTACAATCGAATTTATACAATCGGTTTCATAAAATCGAATTCCGTAAATTCGGACTAATCCCGTAGTGTAGACGTACCCAAAGAAATACATATAGCTGCAGTTCCTTACTCTGGCATCTGATGGCAGTACTGAGGCTGTTTCAGAAAGAATGCCACATCATCTCTTGCATTGCTCCAGGCTTCTGAGTTGCACTGTGAAATGAAAACCCAAAAGAGATGTACAGTAGTGTGTAGTGCTGTGTTTTGTTTAAGAAGGTGATAATGTTTTAAAACCTGAAGAAACCATAATTTCAGAATTGCTTCATAATAACTGGAACTTGTGCTTGCTTGTACATAGGATCTGATCTTCCTGCCACTAAACTTAAAGACAAAGCTCCCATTAGCTTCACTGTCAAGAGGATCAGGTCCGTATTGTTCAGCCTGTAGTGTACATACAGAACTGTAGAATACTCTTTTATGTTTGGTCTCTTTAACTCCATACTTTAGTGTGTGTGCTCAAGGTATGTGAACTTTCTAGCCAGAATTGTATTAGTGCAACTTAATCTGGCATTTGGGACATGAATGGCTTTTGAACAATTTCATTAAGTGTTGGGATTCCAGCTTTGTTGCAGTTAGTGCATTAACTGCATTATTACTTAACAGTAGAGTGCTGTGTGGTATGTTGAGGAATGGATTTTTAACCCAGTTGGTAGAATCCCCCCTGCCCCACAATTTTCTGCCTGTTGACTGGGACATAGCTTCTCCAAACCCTGACCTGCTACCACTTGATCTGTGTCCCATTGGTTAGTGTTTTGAACACTATACTGTTTTGAATCTTGCGCTAATCCTGGGCTCTGAGTTTATACTGTGAGGCACAGAGACCTATTTGAATTGCAGTAACCATATTAGATGAACTCATGCATCTTCTCTCCAGCTCTCCTCCATTATTACTTAAGCAGAGTCTTCTACACTTTCTGTGGTGATGAGGGTTATGTAAGCACTAGATTAAACAGATTTCTCCCCGTTCTTGCATTAAAATCAAATCACTTTAGTTAACATTGCGTTAATTTCCATATGAATTAATTTTACATTGTATTAAGGGCAACTTACTGTGATATCACGAATAGGATAATCATTTCACTGGAGAAGCAAGTTGAAGTCATAATATAATGGAGAATGCTCTTATCCATGCACAAATGGCTGAAAACATAGCAAAGAGAATACAGAAATTAAACTTTTCTTTTGTGTATTAGCTTGTGTGGTCTAATGATTCCCCTGGCTTCTGTCAACTTTCTGTGTAACCTTAGGTAAGTCACTTTTCTTTGCCATAGTTTACTCATCTGTAAAATGGGCATATTATTATTTACCTTGCAGATATATTGTGAAGCTTAATTAAAGATTGTAAAGCCCTCTGAGATACTCATATGACAGGAACTTCAGAAATGCAAAATATTATTTCCAATAAATGTCCTGAATTTTTGTGATTTAATAGAGAGAGTTACTGTTAATAGCTATGGGAAATCTCTTCATTATCCCACATATATACTGCCTAAGCAAAGACTATGGATCCTGTAGGTAACCTGTTCTAAATGGATTTACAGTTCTTGTATGTATTACAAGAAAAGGACAACAGGAACATTGGTTTGCTATGGTTTCGAACAAACATTTGAGAGAAAAAAGGCCCTGAATAGTTTTCTCATGATGTAGATTGCAACAAAGTTATTTTTTGTAGTTGTGATGTATTAGATGGAATGACCTTTACCAGTTGATGACATTGATGTAGTGGAAGTGACATTTTTCCACTTGACCTTTACACGATGTGTCAGCTTGTCCTGTAGCACAAAATAAGTTGCAATTGACAGAATTGATAAAACGCTAACTTGACAGAAGCTTATTGTTTGGAAGAAGATATGTGTTGAAATGTGAACCCTTTAGCAATAACATGGTGAAGTTTTCATGTACCCTCCATCACTAAGGAATAGATGGCTTAAAAATGACTACTGTTCAGATCACAGCTGGAACATTTATTTTAATTAATCTTTTTGTAATTGGCACTGTTTTTTTCCCTAGAATGGAATTTTAATGTTAAATCTACTTGCTTTGTTTTAACTTTTTCTCCTTTTAGATACTCCCTCCCTGAACCTGTTAACACTTTATTTTCAAATTCTAACTTTCCTTGGTTGTTTCTTTTCTTCTCTTTATATTTCCCCCCTGTATAATTTATGTTTTTATCTTATGTCCATAACAAGGCAGTTAAACATGGTAAAGATTTCAGCATGCAGTAAAAGCTGTGGAGAACCTGTCACTCAGGAGGGGAGGGGTGGTGTGTGTGTGTGTGTGTGTGCTTGCGCGCATGCAACAGTTTCTTTGTTTTGTATTTACTTTGTGGTGACAATTAACCAGAAATAATGCTGGAATAGAGTAAAGGGGTGGGGGGCAGTGAACAGCTAACAAACTATAAAACAGTTATTGTGTGGGGTATGTTGAGAATGAGAAAGATATAAGCAGGGCGGAACTGTTGTCTTTCCACAGTTTTGGCACTTCAGCTAAAAGAGTACAAATTCTAGCCAGACTTTACTGAAGAAAGAAGATTTGCAGTTGCACAGAAGTAGTTTAAAAGTAGAGAATGACAGTCAGTGATGTCAAAGACTGGAACCATTTGACCATTTAGTAGGTAAGAGAAGCAGTTGTGGGATCTAAGCCTGTTTGTTTGTAAGCCTGAGAGACTCCAGTTACTGAGCTACAGTGATTTAAATAAAAGCCTCTGAACTTCCAGGAATGATAAGAGCAGTGAGAACAACTGTCTGATCAGTCTATGCTACCATGACCTGGCTCAAGCTGTCCAGTCATAGGCAGCCAAGAGGATGGTGGAGGCAAAGAGAAGCAGAGTGAGTCTGCAAGGGGAAGTGCAGTCTTCCTACCATGACATTTATGGGATATATAAAACATTATACTTCCCCAAATACTCACTAAACAGTTTTATTAGCTCCTAGGAATCATGTAATTTTACTATGCAATTTTGTGTATGTATTTTACCAAAGACTTACCCTCTGCCTTTGGCATTTCTCTTTGGGTGGATATTTATTTTATTTTATTTAGATTTATGCAAATATTAAAAAGGTGCTTTTGGGGTAACTTAAAAATACAACACAAAAATGCTCTAAGTGCAGCAGTACAATTTAATTTTAACACACAACCAGTAGGTAGAAGTGGAAAAAAAAAATTGTAGAACTATATAATAATAAAAATCTCTAGCTCTTATCTAGTACTTTTCATCCATAGATCTCAAACCCACTTTACAAAGGAGGATAGGCCTCTGTTTTATAGATGGGGAATAAACTGGTACAGAGAGGTGAAGTGACTTGTCTGAGGTTACATAGCAGGTCAGTTGCAGAGATGGAAATAGAACCCAAGTCTCCTGATTAACAATTCAGTGCTCTACCATTGGGCCATAGATACTAGTGAGGCTGCATTAGGACTGTTGTACTCCATTCAGGTTAGTTTAATATTCCAGGCTATGCAAAATGCTATGTGTCTCCACGTGCTTTTGTAGTAATAGTAGTTAGGAGGAAGGGTATTGGTGGTTGGCCTCCTTTTCCATCTTATTTGGAGCAGCTGTCATTGAATAGCAACTGCTGTCTCTCTGTGCCCTCTATGCCCTCAGTTGAGCAAGGCCCTTAAGCACATGCTTGAAGTCAATGGGACTTAAACACATGCTTAAAGTTATGCACATGCTTAAGTGCTTCATTGAATTGGGAACCAAGTGGAATTTTAGTCCACTAAACTTGCACAAGTGAAGCTTTTTTGGCCTTCTTTACATTGACCTATCTGAAGGCACTCCTGTGCAGTCCTAGCGGTGTCTTACGTGGTTCAGAGGGCCTTTTGTGCACCCTAAACCTTATTTTGCGCTGAGAATATAACAGTCGTTCTGACTACTGCTGCAGAGCTGAGCTGAAAAGAATATTATAAAAATGAAAAAAAGATGGTGGGGATGTAACTAGGATGATAAAAGGACCCAAGGATCTTTTGTTGTTCAAATAGGAAAGAGAGAGTAGGTTTTATCTTCCTTTGAAGTGAGGAGATTAAGAGGTGACTCCATGAGGTTAAACAGCTTTCAATAGGGAATAGGGTCCTGTAGAGCAGTGGTCCCCAACCTTTTTGTGGCCAGTAGCACATTCATGTTTTCAGAAGAGTGTGGCGGGCGCCAACAATTTTTCAAGGCTTATTTTGTATTTGTATATTAAATAATATGAAAAACATAATATTTAATATTACATAATATATGAATCCATAAGATAAAAAAGGAAATTTTACATGTAAATGGTATTAATTAAATTATTCGGCAATTACTCTTTCACCTTACCATGTTAATTTGCTCTTTTTTATCTACCTGTAAGAAAAATTAAGGAGTTTTTACAAAATAAATATCATAAACAGTTTTCATCTTATTTATTTAAAAAAAGTAAAACATTGTTGAACTGCTGGTCCAAATATATTTATTTATTCTTACTTTAACATAGCCAGTTATGGTTAATTAAAAATATTCTTTGTATTGTTACTTGTATCTGGATTTCAATAAACAAACAAATATGAAAAAAAGTTAAACACAAGTTAATCATACGCGCTCATCAGCACTTAATGGAAAATAGGTGTCATTAATTCACATGGTTTTTCTAATAAAGTCAGTGTGATTTTTGGCACTGTATTTCTTCAGCCAAGTTTTCGTAGTTGGGAGAGTAGGATGATATTCCCGTTCGTAAGCAATCGTCAAGATGGGCATCTGTAAGACGAGATCTGTATTTTGATTTTATGATGTTCATTGTTGAAAACAGAACTTCGCTTAGATAAGTGGAACCGAAATAAAATTTTATTTTGCATGATACATTTTTTTAAGGCAGGAAACTTTTTTCGGTCAACCAGATTCCAAAAGTTTTCATCTGTTGCGCCGGATTTTAGAACAATATCATTTTGAAGGTCCAAAATCTCCAGTTCCACGTCTTCTGTTCTTACTTGAATGAGACTCGCAATTGATGTAGCCATTTCTGTTGCCTCTATTTGGCAAGTAAAAGGATTCACAAGAAAGGCAACTACAGGCTCAATGATGGTGAACTGTTGAAATCTCTTTTCAGATTGTTCCAGAAGTGTTTGAATGTGGATAACAAATGGTGATGGGTTAAAATCACTGTCACATACCATTTTCTTCATACTTGGGAAATATACGAGAGACTTCGTCTTCATATGTGACATCCACAAGATCAGTTTTGCTTTGAATGATTTTACAGAACCTATCATTTGAGCCACATGTTTGTCTTTTCCCTGGAGCTCAAGATTTAAAATGTTCAATTTGTCAGTGATGTCGGCAAGAAAAGCCAAGTCCATTAACCAGTTGGAGTCTTCTAGTTGCTGGAAGTTCTGATTTGTGGACTTCAGAAATTCTTTGATCTCTTCAATTAGGCTTAAAAAACGTGCAAGAACTTTACCTTTGCTCAGCCATCGTACTTCTGTGTGCAAGATAAGATCAGATTGTTTATCATCAACGTCTTCCAACAGGGCCTTAAAAAGTCNGATAACTGCAAGTCTTGTATTGCCGACAAAATCTCACTCTTGTTAGGAAATCCTTGAAACAGGCAATCAGCACCAGTCAAAAATGCTTCCTTCAACAATTCACCATCTTGAAAGGGTTTTTTCTTCTTTGCGAGCAGATGAGCAATTTTAAAGGAAGCAATAGTAGCACTTTTAGACTTTACCACTTGTCTAGTGAAAACAGATTGCTGGGCAGATAGGTTTGATTTGAGTTGATTAATTTTCTTCTTTCTCAACTCAGATTTAAGTGGATGGCTAATGTCAAAAGAGCCATGATTAGTTTGGAAATGGCGTTCGACATTGTTTTTTCGGTACTGCAACAGTACCCCCGCAAAATAAGCAAACACATTTCCCTTTATTTTCAATAAAACAATAGGATTCTTCCCACTCTGTGTTGAAATAACACGTACGTTGTCTTTTATTTGAACCACTCATTTTGGGGCAAAATGTTAAAAAAATAATAAATTGCAAAGCAGAAGAAAACAGTAGTATCAGTGCAGGAAGAATACTCACATACAGGGCCGGCTCCAGGCATCAGTGGAGCAAGCACGTGCCTGGGGCAGCACATGCTACGGGGCGGCATTCCGTCCATTCTGCAGAGTCGGAGCATTTTTTTTTTTGGCAGCAGTTCTGGGCAGCGCAGAGAGAAGCTGGAGAGAAGCCGCGAGGACAGAACACAGGCGCCTGCAGCCCCGGAGTTCTCTGTCCCTGGCAGGCACGGGGCCGCGGCTTCTCTCCGGCTTAAGCTGCAGCCCCACGCCTGCCGGGGAGAGAGAACTCCGGGGCTGCAGACTGTGGGCGCCGGTGTTCTCTGTCCCTGGCAGGTGCGGGGCCACGGAGTTCTCTGTCCCCAGCAGGCGGTGTTCTCTGTCCCCAGGGGCCAGTGTTCTCTGTCCCCGGCAGCCTGCAGCCCCGGAGTTATCTGTCCCCAGCAGGCACGGGGCCGTGGCTTCTCTCCGACTTCTCTAAGCCGGAGAGAAGCCACGGCTCCGCGCCTGCCGGGGACAGAGAATACTGGCGCCCACAGCCTGCAGCCCTGGAGAAGCCGGAGAGAAGCCGCAGCCCCGCGCCTGCCAGGGACAGAGAATACCGGCGCCCGCAGTCTGCAGCCCTGGAGTTCTCTCTCCCCGGCAGGTGCGGGGCTGCGGCTTCTCTCCCCTGCTGGGCACTAGGCAGGTGCAGATAAGTGCCCCGGCGGGCACCGCATTGGGGACCACTGCTGTAGAGGAACAAAAGGGCACTAACTTTTAAAAAAGGGCAGATTACTAAAGGGATATAGACAGACCTTTGTTGTGCAATGAGGAGTTAATATTTTGCAATTATAGCAGCACCTTTTATCTGAAAAACTCAAAGTTTTGCCAACATTAATAAACATAATAAGGCCCTTGTGGAGTAGGTATTATAATTCACCGTTTATGGATGCGAGGACTTGGAACACACAAAAATTAGGTGGCTTGCATAAGATCATATCACACAGTAAAACCGAGTAAGTGCTGGGAATAAAACCCAGGAGTCTGGACTCCCTGTCTTATGTTCTACCAGTAGACAGTACTCCCTTCGAGAAAGTATCTTTTTATAACTCTCTTTGTACAATTCCCTATATATTAACATTTTTTAAAAAGAAGCTTTATAAGTATCTTGATAAAAATATTGTGGGATATAGAAGGGAATAGATTTCTATATGGGCTTCTTTGACTCTCCCCTCTTCTAAAAATAGGCCTGTTTATTTTGTTTAGTATTATATTGTGCCTAGAGTTTGCAGGGTCATATGATATTTTGGCTGACAGCCACTGTTCTGAGGCTGCTTCAGGAACATGTGTTGAGGAAACCATAACTGGGTTTGTGAGGTTTTGTGTTTTAAAGTCTTCCGGTTTTTTTTCAGTGAAAAGGAACTTTCCCAGCAGGGATGGAATTGATTATTTTGTCAGGATCCCATAGGGAAATCAAGGAATTCTACATTTTATTTTTTCCCTCAAAAAGGAATCTCATGAGATTTAGATACTACCATGATAAATTATTTAGAAATGCAGAAAGATAGATGGAAATTTGAGACTCTACCAACACTTCTAGAACATTAGTTTTCAGGTCCTGGCGCGCACACAAGTTTTGATATTTTGTGACTGAGTCTTTAGGTTCTTGCTTCCAGTCCTGTCTCTCTCCCCTACATGCTGTTAATTGCCTCCCTCCTTCCCTTTCTGTTGTGCGCACTCTAGCTGGCACTGGAATTTGGGCTTCTCCAATCCCTAATCGGTCAATATTCCAAGCTTCTTTGTGGTTTAAAGCACATGGTCAGTGCCTCTGATGCCATATTGAAGCATTGGTTTAGTACTGATTCAGAGAGACAGGTGCCACCTACTAAATCACCAACATCAAATTCTGCCGTATTCTCCCACATTACAAATTATGTCATTTTTATGTGTTGTTTTATGGTAGCGCCCACAATTTTCTAGGCATCTGCCATCCACAATTTTCTAGGCATCTGCCATACGTAGTAAGATACCGTCTCTGCTCCAAAGAGCTGTATGTTGGATCTGCTCTTCTTCCACAGTGGAGATCCATAGGCTTAAGGGAAAAGTTTGGCCAAAAAGGTATTTTTAGCATAAGGAACTGCAAATTTGGAGTTTTTCCATTCTGACATGGGTTTGAATGAAGGCCAGTTCAAAAAAGTATTTCTTTCTTTAGGTAGAATATCAGATTTGCAGCAGCCACTTTGCGTGCAGAGCCACCAGTTTAGGGAGATGTCTGGGTTTTCATATATTTTCACACACAGTGTATGTCTTCTTATGTAAAAGTCCCAGAGCAAACATTAATATTCAAGAACATAATGGATATGGGTCTCTCTGGAAGATTTTAAATCCATTAAAAGACTATGGTAGTTTGGGGACAGAACTCCTGCTCCTTTGTGTTTCTTTGCTAGTTACACGGAGCTGTTTGCCTAGTTCGGAACAATGGAACAGAAACTATTTATCCAAAATATGAACAGGGTGGAAGCACATGATGGCATGTCATATGCATGTCAGGGAAGTAAGCATTTTGGACACCTGATTTTCAGTTCCGCTATGACACAGGTTAGCAAAGACTTACATGCAATCTGCTGCAAAATTCTTTAGCTACTTACAAAGTAAGAATCACTTGATGGATCATCTAGCATAAGAGAGATATGATGACCATACTACTGTATAACCATATATGATATATGGTTATACAGTAATATTTCAGGTTATTAAACCTAGTCAAATTATTTGTTGTGAATAAATGTAGCTCTTTGTGAATTGATCCAAACTTCTCTGAATAGTTTGTAAACAAATTTCAAATGTTTGTAAACTGTCCTCTTTGTTCAATAACCACAAACGGTAGGCTACAATGTAGAATTGTAGAGAGAATGACTTCTGTTATCACAGTTTCTCTTGCCACAGAAGAGAAAAGATCATGCCTTCTAATTGATCTGTGTTTTCAAGTGATCCTGATCTTCAACTGGTGACTTGTCTTCAATTGGTGACTTGTTTCCTCCACATAGAATAGTCGAGAGGGGCATTTCAGAATATAAATTTTAAAAAATCTGCTTAATCCTCTGTCAGATTTCAACTTTGGCACTTTTGATAGGTGACTTTATCTGCAACTGTTCATTGATGTTTCTTAGACTGGAATTTGTGCTTTTTTGCTGTGCTTTTTCATAGCATGACATCTTTTAAATTACAGGGATAATCCATTGTGGATCACTCCTTCATGTTATCTATTATATTCTTGGACTTCCATCACAAAAATAATGTCTAGTTAACAGTCTAGTTAAGGATGGTATTCTGTGTATACTCAAATTAGAAATAACTTTTATTCTACAGAATACAGAAGGAGTCTGTTCTTTGTTTGCCAGGGGGAACAAAGAACCTATACATGGCTAAATAGAGTATAGGACAATATTTCTGACTGAATCCATAATCATAAAATCCCTGAATTAAAAACCCAGACAAATTCCTTTTATTTATTCCTTAGTGCTCAAAACTTGCTTTTTGAAAACAATCATCGTGGCATATTATGCAACACTGTGTGGAAAGTCCATCATATTTCACTGTCATTGATTAATTAGTCATCTCCAGTTTCCCATTGACGATTTGCACCTTTTTCTCGAGGGGATGAGGAAAGGGAGATTTTGGCTTAGAGATTTTTGTTAATGTGTGGGGGATTTTTGTTCAGTCCCCCTCAATATGAAACTAACGGATAGTTGCCTCCTGACCTTGTATTTGAACAATATGGATTTGGAAATCTCTCCTACAGTCTTTCTCTAACCAGAGCCACATAGAGAGATCTGAACTATGGGCAGGTAAGGATCTGTATTGCTTTCTGCTGCCTTCCTTGTTTGTAGGAATCTCTTTAAGAATATAATTTAGCTGTATAATACATAAAGCATAATATAGATTCTTTCTACATGATAGTGCTGTGTATATTTTCTTCTTTTAATTAAAATTCCTACTGGAATCTATAGGGCATGTTTATCTTTATTTCTGTAGGATTTAATGTAGTAAAAATAATATGTAATGACACTGTCAACACTGCTTACAAAATAATGTGGATATCAAATAAAGCACCTGCTTGTTTTTACTCTAAAGTATCTTTCAATGGCATCTTAGTGTAGACTATCCTTACTGTAAAGTCATATGGGAAGTTCAAACATCACATCACTTTAATTGGAAATGCGATACCGACAAAGTATGAAAAGCAAACAGGGCATGATTTATTCTGTATATACAGTAGATTAATACAGGGCTGATCATTCCAAAAACTTGACACATTAAAACCATTTTGTGTTTTGTGGCACCTTACATGTACAACAAGTTTCAGATACTGTATGAATCAATGAAGAACGGGAGTAGATACACTCAGTATAGTACTATATTATTTTTATAGGACTGGAAGGGACCTCCTGGGTCATCAAGCCCAGTCACTGGCTATCGCAAGCAACGCCATCATAGAATCCCATCCAATACTCCTATATACTGACGATGCCTTTCAACTTTGTAAAATGAACATGAGTACTTGTGGCACCTTAGAGACTAACAAATTTATTTGAGCATAAGCTTTCGTGGGCTACAGCCCACTTCTTCGGATGCATAGAATGGAACATACAGTAAGAAGATATTTATACATACAGAGAACATGAGAAGGTGGAAGTAGCCATACCAACTGTAAGAGGCTAATTAATTAAGAGAAGCTATTAACAGCAGGGGAGAAAAACTTTTGAAGTGATAATCATGATGGCCCATTTCGGACAGTTGACACGAAAGTGTGAGGCTGCTTCAACATGGGGAAATAGATTCAATTAGTGTAATGACCGAGCCATTCCNTGGACTCCTCCTGAAGGTCGAAACAACAGACTGGACTTCTACATAGATTGCTTCCGTCGACGTGCACGGGTTGAAATTGTGGAAAAGCAGCATCACTTGCCCCATAACCTCAGCCGTGCTGAACACAACGCCATCAACAGCCTCAAGAACAACTCTGACATCATAATCAAAAAGGCTGACAAAGGAGGTGCTGTCGTCATCATGAATAAGTTGGAATATGAACAAGAGGCTGCTAGACAGCTCTCTAACTCCACATTCTACAGGCCATTATCCTCTGATCCCACTGAGGATTACCAAAAGAAACTACACCATCTGCTCCAGAAACTCCCTGAAAAAGCACAAGAGCAAATCCACACAGACACACCCCTAGAACCCCGACCAGGTGTATTCTATTTGCTACCCAAGATCCATAAACCTGGAAATCCTGGACGCCCCATCATCTCAGGCATTGGCACCCTAACAGCAGGATTGTCTGGCTATGTGGACTCTCTCCTCAGGCCCTATGCTACCAGCACTCCCAGCTATCTTCGAGACACCACTGACTTCCTGAGGAAACTACAATCTATCGGTGATCTTCCAGAAAACACCATCCTGGCCACTATGGATGTAGAAGCCCTCTACACCAACATTCCACACACAGATGGACTACAAGCTATCAGGAACAGTATCCCCGATAATGCCACGGCAAACCTGGTGGCTGAACTTTGTGATTTTGTCCTCACCCACAACTATTTTACATTTGGGAACAATATATACCTTCAAGTCAGTGGCACTGCTATGGGTACCCACATGGCCCCACAGTACGCCAACATTTTTATGGCTGACTTAGAACAACGCTTCCTTAGCTCTCGTCCCCTAACGCCCCTACTCTACTTGCGCTACATTGATGACATCTTCATCATCTGGACCCATGGAAAAGAAGCCCTTGAGGAATTCCACCATGATTTCAACAATTTCCATCCCACCATCAACCTCAGCCTAGACCAGTCCACACAAGCGGTCCATTTCCTAGACACTACTGTGCTAATAAGCGATGGTCACATAAACACCACCCTATACCGGAAACCTACTGACCGCTATACTTACCTACATGCCTCCAGCTTCCATCCAGGACACACCACACGATCCATTGTCTACAGCCAAGCTCTAAGATACAACCGCATTTGCTCCAATCCCTCAGACAGAGACAAACACCTACAAGAGCTCTATCAAGCATTCTTAAAACTACAATACCCACCTGCTGAAGTGAAAAAACAGATTGACAGAGCCAGAAGAGTACCCAGAAGTCACCTACTACAGGACAGGCCCAACAAAGAAAATAACAGAACGCCACTAGCCGTCACCTTTAGCCCCCAACTAAAACCTCTCCAGCGCATCATCAAAGATCTACAACCTATCCTGAAAGATGATCCCTCACTCTCACAGATCTTGGGAGACAGACCTGTCCTCGCTTACAGACAGCCCCCCAACCTGAAGCAAATACTCACCAGCAACCACACACCATACAACAAAAACACTAACCCAGGAACCTACCCTTGCAACAAACCCCGCTGCCAACTCTGTCCACATATCTATTCAAGTGACACCATCACAGGACCTAATCATATCAGCCATGCCATCAGGGGCTCGTTCACCTGCACATCTACCAATGTGATATATGCCATCATGTGCCAGCAATGCCCCTCTGCCATGTACATTGGCCAAACCGGACAGTCTCTTCGCAAAAGAATAAACGGACACAAATCTGACATCAGGAATCATAACATTCAAAAACCAGTAGGAGAACACTTCAACCTCCCTAATCACTCAGTGACAGACGTTAAGGTGGCAATTTTGCAACAAAAAAGCTTCAAAAACAGACTCCAACGAGAAGCTGCTGAACTTGAATTGATATGCAAACTAGATACAATCAACTTAGGTTTGAACAGAGACTGGGAATGGCTCGGTCATTACACTAATTGAATCTATTTCCCCATGTTGAAGCAGCCTCACACTTTCGTGTCAACTGTCCGAAATGGGCCATCATGATTATCACTTCAAAAGTTTTTCTCCCCTGCTGTTAATAGCTTCTCTTAATTAATTAGCCTCTTACAGTTGGTATGGCTACTTCCACCTTCTCATGTTCTCTGTATGTATAAATATCTTCTTACTGTATGTTCCATTCTATGCATCCGAAGAAGTGGGCTGTAGCCCACGAAAGCTTATGCTCAAATAAATTTGTTAGTCTCTAAGGTGCCACAAGTACTCCTGTTCATTTTGCTGATACAGACTAACACGGCTGCTACTCTGAAACCTTTCAACTTTGTGTGATCAGTCAATTTCATTAGCACACTTCTACTTTTTGTGCCAAGATTATCAATGAAAATATTAAATAAGATCGGTCCCAAGACCGATCCTTGAGGAAAGCCACTAGTAACAGTCCCCCCCAGCACAATCATTGTCCTTTCAGCTTAACCCATTGTTATCTCTGTTAGGCTGTCTGGAGTGGCTTAAGAGCATGAGTACCAACCTCAGGGCAGACTGTTAAGAAGCAGGGCATAAACCCCAAACCGGTTGTGAGTTCTCTCCTTAGATTTCACAAACCAAGTATGAACTTCTCAAGCACTATAACAGCCCTAACGTGAAGTCACAGACTGAATGGGGGTTATGTGATGGCTTTGGTGGTGTGGACTTCTGTGATGTAGGGACATGTCCGGGGCTTACCCTGCACGAGAGCCATTCTCCTGGCAACCTAATGAGCACAGCTGCTCCTGATAGAGCTGGACTAGCTCCCACCACCAGGCCAGACCCTTGCTCTCACCACTAGGCCAGACCATCCACGACTCTGTCGCTGACAGAACACCGGCCAGATGGGTGTGAACATCAGCTGAGGCAGAGGGAGGGGGCCAGAAGCTGCTCGCCTGACCTGGGACTGAACCAGTACCCTCCAGGTGAAAGGCTTGATGTCCTGTGCAATATTCCAGATTTAAAACATAAGCTACAGTAAGCTTGTCCAAGTCATTAACAAAAGAGTATCTGAAACATTGAGAATTTTACTTTTGTTGAAAGTTTAAATGAATACTAGCGGATTCAATTTAAATGTTAAAGGAAAAAATCCATAACTGACAGCATGTGTCATGTTTCATTTTTTCATATGATTTAGAACAACTGAAATATTAAACTCCAAGAATGGGTTTATTTATGCTGTCAGACTCTTAAGTAAATCTGCTATAAAACTTACATTCTATACTCTTAGGAAATTCTAGTGTTACACACTTTAAGGACTTGCTAGTTTTCTGGATTGTTACTAGGGTGTGCGGATAGGAGGAAAGGATCTCTGGCAGCTGGGAAGAGAAGGATCTGGGTTGGGAGCCTTAATAGGAAGAATTTCAGACCCGCATCTCCATTTCTCTTCTGGTGGAAACTATTCATGTTTGCTTGTCTGTATGCCTAATGTTTTCTACTTTCCCCTGTTTCTGCATCGCAATCCCCCTATCAGACAGGAAAGAGACAGGGAAAGGTGGCATGCAGCTAATATTGTAGGAAAGGAAAGAGCTGGAACTTGAGATATTGGAACCAAACCATCCTCATGGTGTCTGGATACTCTGGTGGATAGGGCATTAGACAGGGACTCAGGAGATTTGAATTCAATTGCTGGTTTGGCCATAAGCATCCTATGTGACTTTGGGCAAGTCGCTTACTCTACCTTGTGTCTCAGTTTTCCATCTGTAAAATGGAGATAATACTTTTCTGCTTCATAGGGGTGTTGTGAGAATAACTCCCATGATGGTGATGTGCTCAGATATTATGCTGATGAGGGCTATGTAAGTACCTAGATAGAAATATAGGGCAGTGGTTTAACAGCATAGGTTGTCTGGAAGCTGAACAAAGGGAAGCTGTGAGTCTGAGGCTGTCTGCTCTCTTAGGGTATGTCTACACTGCAATTAGACACCTGCAGCTGGCCTGTGCCAGCTGGCTTGGGCTCACGGGACTGTTTAATCACAGTGTAGATGTTTGGGCTTAGGCTGCAACCCCTGCTCTGAGACCCTCCCACCTCGCAGGGTCCTAGAGCCTGGGCTCCAGCCTGAGCCTGAGTGTCTACACCACAGTTAAACAGCCCCGCAGCCCAAGCTCTGCGTGCCTGCGTCAGGTGACATAGGCCAGCCACAGATGTTTTGTTGCAGTGTAGACATACCCTTAGAGGGAAGGGAACTGAGTGGTGAGTGAGGGGGTGATAGCAAGGGCAGGAGCAGAGATGGTGGCAGGATTCCTGCTGTAAAGGATAGAGAGGGACTGAAGTTTAGTTTTTTTTAATCCCTGTCTTTCAGCATTGACTTCAGTAGGGCAGGAAAATAGGAAAACCAACCCACTTGAGTTTCCACACATTAGTGCATCCCTAAATGACTGGGTCAGGGGTCTCATTAAATGAATGAGAAAAATGATTACTTTCAAGGCTTTAAAAATACCTTTGTCAGCTGTGTTGCTTGTAGCTGCTTCAGACTGTCCACCAATGTGAACACCTGCCAATTGTAAAGGATAATCAATACTACCTGTGTTCTTCAGTGTCGTCAGTAATAAAGGCACAATAATGCCCTCATTCTCAAAAAAGAGGAGCTTGTGTTCGGTCCAGCATTATAATGTCTGAAGCTCATCTGGAAATGATCCATCTGACCAGCCTAATACCACAAAGAATCCTCAAACAGTACTTCCTTTGTCTATCTGCAGTGGCCCAAGCACAGAGTCTTTATTCTAGTCATCAACAAAGACGCTCAGTTTCACAGGAAATAACACTCATGCAAGATATACTCTTTAATGAAAGCCACCTCACTGTTGGTTCTTCCCTCTGTTGGTGTTGGATTGGGTGCAGATCTGGGGGAAAAAAGGAGTTTGATCCTCTTATATAGAATATTTTGCTTGATTGTGAGTGTTTTGGAGAAGCTTGTTATGGTTGTCTGGTTGTCTTTTGTTAAAATGGAACCGATCATTTATTTTTAGGGAGAATATTTAGATCTCAGTTTGTTGCCTGAGCCTGTGGCACATTTACCCCATGCTTTTAGGGATAGTGTAGCCAGCTGTGGGAGGATCATCATAGCAAAGGCTTGCACAGCATTGTATGCATGTTGGCTGGGGCCAAGGATTGGGTCTGGAATATTTTAAACAAAATTTACATTATTTTGGTGGTGATTGATGTAAAGCACTCAGGGCTAAAAGCTTTTTCCCTAATCCTTCTTAAGATTTTATTGTAGCATCTGTTGAGGGCAATTGCATTAAAATGATTCCATCCCTTCTCAGTTTATTGTTCCTTTAATTGTAAACAGCACAAAATCCATAGGTTGGTGTGGCAATAAAAGGTCAATTCTTTGTTCTAACATAAAACTACTATAAGAAAGTGTGCACCGAACGGATGATTATGAAACAATATACACATTTTGGCCCTACTACTTTCAGCTGAACTCTGAGGCAGTTGCTTCAGTATCTTTAAGATGCTCAAGAGCCAGCATCTCAATTTCCCAATCTATGGCACTTGACTGCAATGCTATGCCTCACCAGCTCTGTTTTTTGGGAACTAGAAAATGTAACAAGTTAGAGCTTGCAGTCACAAGATTATCGTTTCCCAGGTTCCTATTGATAGGAGTTTTAAATGCCTTTGGGTGAAAGGGACATTTTCAGTCACATCAAGAGCCAGCAAAGTTGCAGTTCTCTTGTTCTCGAAATCCATAGGATTTGATATCGTCTTCATAGTCAGAAATCCAGCAGTAGTGAAAACAAAACATTAGTTTTCCTGTGAAGTTTGAGATACCATTCTCTTCTCCATGCTTTCAATGTATTTAATCACTAGACTTATACAGGCTTTGAATTCAGAAAACTAGGTACTTAGTGGGTTTGATTCTTCTTTACTTACTTGTTTTAAATATAGTATTGCCAACCTCAAGTGCACAAAAATCATGAATCGCACCAAAATATCATGTGATTGGCTTAAAAATCATGACATTTTATAAAATAATAAATTTGGGGTTATTTTTGTCTGCCTTCTGGTTTTTCAGCATTTGGGGTATGTTTTTAAGCTTTTCTCTGCAACCTTGAGGACTAGAAACGTGCTATTTTTAAAATGAAAGTTGGGATTTCTATATAATCATGTGGCTTCAAGACTGGAGCTTTAAGATACCAGGTATCATGGCAACAATATAACACCACTGGATTTAATTGATTCCTCCCTCACCCCCCCGATTCTCACCAGTGTAAGTGATAGGGCAAATTGAGGCAGGTGAGTTTAGCAAGGTCTTAGTTGAGGACAGATGACTTTCCACTTTGATTATCTTATGCCCTGTTTTGCACAAAGACCTTCCAATTTATCCTCTAATGAGGTCTAGAAATGATTCGTTCTGACATGCAGGGCCTCAGTTTGGTGCCAGCGAACTTTCTATCCTTGGTGATGATGGTGTCTGTGAAGCAGATGGCAGAGCATAAATTCATGGTTGTACTGTAAAGGAATCATTTCCCCCCAGCTTTGTTTTATAATTTTCAGCTTATTATTGCAATACCAGCAAGACCCTCAGTGAATTCCAGAGCTTGTTGTTGAATTGGGGAGTTAAGGTGAAAGCACAAACACTCAAATATTTAAATAAATAAATCCCAAATAAAGGTCAGAGATAATGCCTCTGTTTCCCAAACACTAACAGATTCTGCCCCAAAATAATGGTCATTATAACCTGTAGCTTGCTTTCCAGATCTAAACAATTTCCGAGTTGATTACCTAATGTGATAGCAATGTAAATAGTTCATTTACTTCTGTTTTTAAATGAAGCAACTTTGAAGTACTTAAGATGCAATTTCAAAGCATCTGTATATAAAATATAAGGTAGCAATTGCTTTTTACCAGCCATCAGTTAAACTATTTGCTTTATNCTAGTAGGGTGGTGAAGAACTGGAATGGGTTACCTAGGGAGGTGGTGGAATCTCCTTCCTTAGAGGTTTTTAAGGTCAGGCTTGACAAAGCCCTGGCTGGGCTGATTTAGTTGGGTTTGGTCCTGCTTTGAGCACGGGGTTGGACTAGATGACCTCCTGAGGTCCCTTCCAACCCTGAGATTCTATGATTCTATGATTCTATGATTCTATAAGGTAGCAATTGCTTTTTACCAGCCATCAGTTAAACTATTTGCTTTATTTTTGGCTTGCATCACTGCAGGAAGGATACTTATGCTCAGTATAAACAATTACAATTAATAAATAAACATAGTTCTTGGCTGCTATGTACATTGCATATAGTTACATTTCCTAAGAAAAGATGTATTTTTGCCATTTGTATTTTGCTGCTTAATAAACTGATGGATAGGCTGGTAAAAAAAAATAAATCCTTAAAAAGGTTGATTAGAGAAGACTGCAGGATTATAGTGACTAACACAGAAAGGATAAAAGATCGTTTGGTTTTGAGAGGGGAGTAGCAGATGAGCCCAGCAACATTTTTATAAAACACCGTCAGAACAAAGTATTTTGAAATGCCTGGTAGTAGAAATTAATTGAATGCCATGTACACTTGCAAGTATGAAACATAGTGCATCTGAGAATTAATGAGACAGTGAGATAATAAATTGGCCTTTGAATTCCTTCATCTGTATTTCTTCCAAAAATAACCTCTATGACATCCTGAGGTCTAAGAAGGTAAGTGTAGGCTGGTGAAACAACTCGACACAAAAACACAGGGTTAGCCAGTCATGTTACGGAACAACAGTTAAAGCATCGGAATGTAACAATGTTTTTCTTGATCAGTTCAAGGTTTCCAACCCATAACTCTGTTAGACAATAGCCTCTCCCTGCCTGTTCCTAAAACAGTTGGTTTTTATACCCCCCTCCTGAAGCACCTGTGTAAGCCTGAGTTGTTAACTCCTCATTTGCCATGGTAGTGTCTCTGTACCCTGTCATACTTACTCACTAAAATGGTCTCATTTTTTCATGCACATTTGAAAAGACATAGGATGCCAAGCACTGAACAAAAACCATAAGTAATCATTTGGGGCCTGTGACACTAAGCATGTAATAATCTTTGTACAAAATATGCATTGTGTGGTATCATTTGAAAACTAATAACTCACTAGTCAATAATATCATAGTGAAATGTATGTAGTGACATTGTATGTAAAGATATGAATATCCCCTGTATGGGAGAGATTCCAGAAGACTGGAAAAGGGCAAATATAGTGCCAATCTATAAAAAGGGAAATAAGACCCGGGGAATTACAGACCCGTCATCTTAACTTCTGTACCCGGAAAGATAATGGAGCAAATAATTAAGCAATCGAGCTGCAAACATATAGAAGATAAGGTTATAAGTAACAGTCAGCATTGATTTGTCAAGAACAAATCATGTCAAACCAATCTGATAGCTTTCTTTGACAGGGTAACAAGCCTTGTGGATAGGGGGAAAGTAGTAGACGTGGTATGTCTTGACTTTAGTAAAGCTTTTGATACTGCCTCGTATGACCTTCTCATAAACAAACTAGGGAAATGCAACCTAGATGGAGCTACTATAAGGTGGGTGCATAACTGGTTGGAAAACCGTTCCCAGAGAGTAGTTATCAGTGGTTCACAGTCATGCCGGAAGGGCATAACAAGTGGGGTCCCACAGGGATCAGTTCTGGGTCCTGTTCAATATCTTCATCAATGATTTAGATAATGGCATAGAGAGTACACTTATAAAGTTTGTGGACGATACCAAGCTGGGAGGGGTCACAAGTGCTTTGGAGGATAGGATTATAATGAAAAATGATCTGGACAAACTGGAGAAATGGTCTGAAGTAAATAGGATGAAATTCAATAAGGACAAATGCAAACTACTCCACTTAGGAAGGAACAATCAGTGCACACATAGAAAATGGGAAATGACTGCCTAGGAAGGAGTACTACGGAAAGGAATCTGGAGGTCATAGTGGACCACAAGTTAAATGAGTCAACAGTGTAACACTGTTGCAAAAAAAGTGAACATCATTCTAGGATGTATTAGCAGGAGTGCTGTAAGCAAGATACGAGAAGTAATTCTTCTGCTCTACTCCACGCTGATTAGGCCTCAATTGGAGCATTGTGTCCAGTTCTGGGTGCCACATTTCAGGAAAGATGTGGACAAATTGGAGAAAGTCCAGAGAAGAGCATCAAAAATGATTAAAGGTCTAGAACAGTGGTCTCCAAAGTGGGGTGCGCAAGACGATCCATTGGGGGGCGCGGCAGGAGGAGCGCTGCCGGAGGGGGGAAAAAAAGGGCAGCCGGAGGAGGGAGGGAACGAGTGAAGAAGCGGCGCTTTCCCCTTCAAAGCCGGCTGGAGCGAAGTGGCGCTTTGAAGGGGAAAGCGCCGCTTCTCTCCGGCCGCTGGCTGCGCGGCTGCCCCTGCTCCTCCTGAGTCCTCCAGCCCGTGCTCGCAGGGCCGCATTCCTGCAGCCCCTAAAACCCCTGCTTTCCGGATGTCCCTGCTCGGGGGGGGGGGAGGGGCAGCTCCCAGAATCATGGCCATGGGGGCGGTGCCGCGCTGCGCAGAGCCACCTGCACACCCCCTGCACCAAACAGGAGCTGCCCCAGGTAAGTGCTCTGCACTTCCTGCCTGAGCCCCCTCCCGCACCCTAACCCTAATCCAGACCTTCGAATCGCTGTATCACAGTGTTAAACGAAGATTTTCAGAAATAATGAAGCATATTCAATCACATTGCTCTCACTAAAAATATTATTATTAATAATACATTTTTTTTGTGAGAGCAAAAAGGTTTTTTGTACTGTTAATAAATAAAATACAATAAATTATTTAAAAAATATTAACAGAGAGTCCTGTGGCACCTTTAAGACTAACAGATGTATTGGAGCATAAGCTTTTCGTCTGCGCATGTGTCTGACGAAGTGGGCATTCACCCACGAAAGCTTATGCTCCAATACATCTGTTAGTCTTAAAGGTGCCACAGGACTCTCTGTTGCTTTTTACATCTCCAGACTAACACGGCTACCCCTCTGATTCTTAAAAAATATTGTTTATTTCATCTTTATCTCATCCTTTTTTAATTTCTATTTTTTTATGTTTTATAATGTACATAATATATTAGTATAGTAGTACATGTATATAATTTATACACAAATAAATATACATATATTGGGGGTGCGTGCTCAAAAAATGTTTACTGATGGGGTGCGCGATCAAAAAAGTTTGGAGACCACTGGTCTAGAAAACGTGACCTATGAGGGAAGATTTGAAAAAATTGGTTTTTTTTTAGTCTGGAAAAGAGAGGACTGAGAGAGGGGACATAACAGTTTTCAAGTACATAAAAGGTTGTTACAAGGAGGAGGGAGAAGAATTGTTGTTCTTAACCTCTGAGGATAGGACAAGAAGCAATGGGTTTAAATTGCAGCAAGGGAGGTTTAGGTTGGATATTAGGAAAAACTTCCTAACTGTCAGGGTGATTAAGCACTGGAATAAATTGCCTAGGGAGGTTGTGGAATCTCCATTATTGGAGATTTTTAAGAGCAGGTTAGACAAACACCTATTAGGGATGGTCTAGATTATACTTAGTCCTGCCATAAGTGCAGGGGACTGGATTAAATGACCTCTTGAGGTCCCTTCCAGTCCTATGATTTTATGATGATGATAGCACATGTTCAAAACTGGACAGCCCTGCCTAGGCAGAAGTTGTTAGACAGGCCTATCCTAAATCAAGGAATGTGTGTTCATCTCAATTTACGTATAAGTAGTAAATAGAACAGCAGGAATGGCAGGAAACAGAGCAATTTGGATTTCAGCAAACACAAGTTGGGGAAGAAAGAGCATGGAGCCTCCTTCACCGCCAGACTCCATGTCGCCTTCTTTACTGCTTGAATAAACTTTATTTTGAAGGGTAACTCCACTTCAGAGGTTCACTGGACTATAAAAGAAAGGGGCAGAGAACCCCAAGTTAACTCTAAAAAGACAAAGGCACCGACACCTTTGGGCCTCTGGGAGAGATCCTAACCAAGGAAAGGGTCAGTCACCATCTTGTTGGAAGACTGTGGGTGAGACAGGCCATCTTCAACAAAGCCTAGAACCAAAACTTGCTAGATTAAGTTTTAGACTTTTATATGTGTGTTTTCACTTTTATTTGCTTGTAACCATGTAACTTTGTCTCTTATACTTTAATTCACTTAAAATCCTACCTTCTTTTGTTAATAATCTTGTTTTATCTTTAATCTAAACCAATTCAGTGTTTTGTTTAAACTGAAATGTTCAGTAAATCCAGTTACGGTAGCAAACCGTTGAATATTGATTCTTTACAGGGGCAACGGACCTATAATATTGGAACTATCCAGGAGAGGACTGGACAGTGCAGAACACATTTTGGGAAAATTTGTGACTGGGAGTGTGTTGGGGGTCACTGTGCAAGCAGTAACCAAGGCTGGTGGAAGCCAGAATGTGACTTGTGTGTTGCTGACAGGCTGCTGGGGTCAGAGCTGCTGGACCAAGGCTGCAGCTATACACAGACCCTCAGAAGTGTGATCTGCATGCTGGGAGACTGTTTGTGAGTGGCTCATGTTGGGAGTTAGAACAGCAAAGTATTGTGTGGCACCCAGGGTTGCTGGGCAGGCGGTGACACAACCCCTCACTGGTCTGGATTGCACCCTGGAATGTGACAGGGCCTAGTTGTGCCATTTGGGCACAGTGTCTTTTTGTAGTCAGTGTGGCGATTGTCCTACACTAGGCAAGCACTAGGAGCAATTCTACCTCAGGAAGTTCACAGAGAGCTTCTCCTGCTGCTACCCCCCTTTGAAGGATACAGTACAACCCTCCCAATTGGGTGCCATGCCCACTTTATGGGCTGTTGGGCAGATTGGCATGGCCATGACCCCAACCTCTCCCCTCAGTGCCCTACTTGGGGTATTGTGCACCCCAGAGGTGCATGGTGAGGGCACTTCATCACAGGGAGAGCAATACTGAGTGACCTGTGAGCAGGAGGGTTTCTCTGTGAGTCCTGCACTCCTGTGTAAGGGCCAGTCACAATCTGGTCCCATTTTTATGGCTAGATTAATTTTAACAGTGATATGCAGTATAGTAAAGTTTGATATTGAAATTCCACATAAAATGCAATTGTTAGTGGCTTATTGGGCCTAAGTATTAGGTTAGGAATCTCATCTGGCCCACAGAGCCCTTCATCCTGCTGAGTTAGATAAAATGAGCACCATGAAGGTGGGTCTTTCAGAGGAGTCCTTAAATAATCAAGATCCTGTGTGCGCTGTGTGATCATTACAGGTCCCATGGCACTAGTAAGAGTTAGCCATGATGTCTTTGCCCAAAACTTCCCTTCCCCATAAGATCTGCATTGAACTGTGTGCCAGTTGGTTGCTGTCCTCCACTTCAATAAGCAGCATATAAAGAAAAGTAATCCCGACCATTTGAACAGAAGCCACTGTAGTCAGTGGATACCCTATTATATGGCAGGTAGTATAATTTTTTGTAGCCCTGATCCATTTCATGTGAGTGAGGCCAAAAAAAATAATGGTCAATTTCTTACCAGCACTTTTGTGCCAGAGCTTTCGTTACAGCAATCACCATCAATTTGGGCTTGATTCCCTGTATATTGAGACTGTATTTATACAGGAAAAGTCTCTCAAACTCTTTGACATCCTGAGCGCCACGACACTGGCCAGAATCACTCTCCCTATCAATGAAGGGATCTTAGAACCAGCCAGAGTGCTATAATGAACCCTGGCCACTCTTCCTCCCACCTCCAACTATGTGGGAAAATGGTGTCAGGTGACGCCGAAAGGCTTCAAGCACTTTTATGCCCACCCAAATCCAGGGTCCTTGGTCATCTCTGCAATGCAAGAGAAATCAAAGTTCACTAAAGGTTCTCCTAAGGACGAGCACACTAAGATGTTTCATCTGTATGGATGAAAGGTATATTCATCAGCCTCATTGCAGCCCAAGGTGGTGAACTACCAAGTACAATTATCTCATGTGGGGGAGAGTCGCCCCCTTCCTTTTGAAAATCCCACAGGATTGCACGGATGAAATGAGAGACAATATCATGAGGGGCAAATGGTTGTGAGAACTCATTGCAGGCAGCCATGGATGCCTCTGATGCCGCCTCAAGGCCGATGGTCACAGCCTTTGCTTTGAAATAGGCCTTGTGGCTCCAGGCATCAGGCATACCATATGAAGCACGATAGAGCACTTGGCCTTCAAGGGAATGGTGCTTGTCAGCCAGAGATCACATTAAGTGCTGTATTTCTCTAAGGACTCAAGGGCTGCATTGTGGTCCCTGGGAACTTGCACCTTAGCTCTCTGTGGAAAGCCTTACAAATATCAACCCCAGCAAATGCAAAGTATGCCGCCTTATTCTCAGGCCCAACAGCCAGAATACCAACAAAGGGAGAAACTAGATGCTCCAGTGATGTCTGTCTTCCACCTCCTGAACCAGCCTGGCTCCTCCTGAGGCAGCAGATTTGATGGGAGTGTTGAGAGCCACAGTGGAGCCATCTGAAGCCTCCCTGTGATGGGATATACAAATCCCACATTGGACCTGAAGTGGTTAAAAGAGAATACTGGGCCCAGGTATCTCCTCCCCTCTGAGTCTGCTGAGCATGCTCTGACTGGAAGAGTGGGTTAAAAGGAGCTGAGAAGTCAGGCAGAGGGTGATGGACAGGCTGCAGAGAGATGAGCCTTCTCCGAGAAGCCAGACAGAAGGCTGAGTCTGGGAGGGGATCACGGGTTGGGTAAGGTCCACAGGCAGTGCCTTCTCCAATCTCCCCCCCGCCCCTTTGAGAACAAGCAGGTCCTGTAGAGCCCTGCTCATTTGGGCTTTTCTTGGGTATGACTACACTGCAGTTAAACACCCGCAGCTGGCCTGTGTCAGCTGACTCAGGCTTGTGGGACTTGGGCTACAGGGCTGTAAAATTGCAGTGTGGACGTTCGGGCTCAGGCTCTGGGACCGATCCCGTGAGAAGAGAGGGTTCTATAACCCAGGCTCGGCCATGGATGTTTAATTGTAGTGTAGACATACCCTCAGTTGAACTATTGACTGTGTGGAGGAGCACATGGTTCGGACAGAGACATCCATTAGGGGAGGATCTATTAATAGGGATTTTCTATATCTTAGTAAGGAGGAGAGGATGGAAGATGATAAAGTACAGGTAGGATCTGATGAGAAACAGTTGAATGAAGAAGAGTTGCTGTGGGTGCTCGACCCTGCCCTTCCCTAAGTTGTACAGCACAGAGGGCCCTGTGGAGCTGAGCTCCATGCTATGCAGGGTATTGCACTCCTGTCGCTCTCCCTCTGGAATCATGCCCCCACACTTGTGCAGTAAGCTCTTTGGGGCGAGGACTGTCTCCTACGGTAGTGGTTTTCAGACTATGGGTTGTGACCCAGAACTGGAAGGGACTGGGTCGTGTTGGCTCTGGTCAGCACCGCTGCCGTTAAAAGTCCCATCGGCGGTGCTGCCCGGCTAAGGCAGGCTAGTCCCTACCTGTTCCGACACTGCGCTGTGCCCTTGAAGCGGCCAGCAGCAGGTCCGGTTTCTAGGCGGGGGGGGCCATGGGGCTCTGTGCACTGCCCCCTCCCCAAGCACCGGCTCCGCACTCCCATTCGCTGGGAACTGGCCAGTGGGAGCTGTGGGGGGCGGTGCCTGTGGGTGAGAGCCGGATCTGCTGCAGGCTGGAAGCCTGCCTCTGCACCCCGGCTACAACGCTGACCAGGAGCTGCCGGAGGTAAGCCTGTGCCCCAACACCACGCCCCAATCCCTGCCCCAGCCTTGAGCCCCCCCAAACCTGGAGCCCCCTCCTGCACACCAAACCCTGCATCCCTGGCCCCACCCCAGAGCCTGCACCCTCAGCCCAGAGACCTGACCTCCTCCCGCACCCCTGCCCCAGCCCACAGCCCCCTCCCACACACTGAACCCCTCACCCCCACACCCCAACCCTTTGCCACAGCCCTGAGCCCCTCCCACACCCCAAACCCCTCATCCCCAGCTCCGTTGGGTTGCAGGCATCAACAATTTTCTTCAACTGGGTCACCAGAAAAAACGTTTGAAAACTACTATCCTACGGTGTATCTGCATGGTGCCTAGCACAATGGGGCCTCAATCTTGTTTGGGGCCTCAAGGCACAACAGTAATACAAATAATAAAAATAAATAATACTTGGCAACATTAGGCTCTCTCATCTCAACACAAGCAGAAACTAACTCAATAAAATGTTAGATTATCATAAAGACACATATATTTCACTAAAATGAAAAAATGTAAACTGCTAATCTAGTTTAGAAAGAAATTGAAACTAGTTAGTAGAAAAAACATGCCCAGATTGATATGATTCTGGAAACAAATTATTGCATTCAGAATAAGAGAGGGGGAGGAAAGCAAATTACAAAAATATTCAAAAAAGAACAATGGTAGGCAGAAAGTGTGTAAATTTAAAGATTTCTCTATTTGTACAGTAGTTCAAAGCTTTCAGAGCAGGGTAAAGTATCATTATGGATGTTCTAGTGCTTTGAATTCTTTTGTTCATATGAATCTGCCAGTGTGTTTTCCAAAACATCTTGGGGTAGAAAATAAACATTCTAAAAATCAATTATTTATCTTTGGGCTGTTCACCTGTTTTTTGCATAGGAAAAAACACCAAATAAAGATTAATGACCAGTAATTAAAATGTTTATGCTGATAAAGTTATAGAGCAGTTATAAAATGAAAATACTCTCTCAGTAGCACTATTATTTTTATTTGACATCTGCAGTATAACACATTTGCTGGATTCATAAACTAGAAATAATTCACTGAAAATCTAATATGATGTTTTGGGGTTTGAGTGTTTGTCGCTACATATGCATTTTCTATTTAAATTTAGGTCTGAATCTGTTAACTAAAATATCATAAGGTATTCTTTGGTTCTCTTTATGTAGTACTAACATAGGTTTTTAAAACCAAGAAGATCTAAAGGTCAGATTCAGACTGACTTATACACATGCAACTACCACTCTAACAAATTTGGTTAAAACTGGAGCAGCAGAGGGTAGGAATTTTCATAGAAGTCGACGAGTTTAGCATAATTCCTCTAGGAATACTGCATGGTTGCCAGGGGCGGCTCTATGTATTTTGCCGCCCCAAGCACGGCAGTCAGGCGGCTTTCGGCGGTGTGCCTGCGGGAGGTCCGCTGGTAACGCGGTTTCGGCGGCGCGCCTGCGGGAGGTCCGCCGGTCCCGTGCCTTTGGCGTACCCGCCGCGGGACTGGAGGACCTCCCGCAGGCATGCCGCCGAAGGCAGCCTGACTGCCGCCCTCACGGCGACCGGCAGGCCGTCCCCCATGGCTTGCCGCCCCAGGCATGCGCTTGGTGCGCTGGTGCCTGGAGCTGCCCCTGATGGTTGCAAATCATAGGCTAAAACTTCCAAGGCTCACTGATTTAAAATTTCCAATTGAGGCCTGCAGGCTTAGCTTTGTATATCAACAGAAGTAAATAGTTTGACATTGTAGATGTCTCTGATGTTATCCGGTTCCAATCTGAGTAATTTAGAGCAAAACACTCTGACTTACTGTAGCAAACACTTCCCTTTTTGATAAAGTATGTTGTTTATCTTTTCTTGATGACCATCCAACTTTCTTTCTTTCAAGAAAAATGTAACCCTGTTTGTTATTTGTTAAGTAATACCAACTTTTTGTACTTTCGTGTTTAGCTGATAAATTTAGGAGGAAACTAGAAGAACTGGAGCGAGAGAAGAATTCTTTAAAATTTCAGCTTCCTTCAAGGCATCCTTCAATTATCAGCTTCTTGGACAGATTCAGTGCACAAGTTCAAGCAGCGTTGTACTGGGCTGGAGATCGGTAAGTTCACTGGAGCCTTATGAGATGGAACTATATTTCTGTTCTTCTTTGAGTACTGTGTACAAGCTATGGCTAGATTTTAATTTTTAAACAAAAAATGAATGCTTTGGAGCATTGATACTACACCTTTTATGAATACAATAATAATAATTCAGTCCCATTTTTGTCATTTTTCCTTTTCTCCAGGTCTTTGAAAATTGTCATATTAGAGCCTGAATGAATGAAGTTAATATGACTTTTACCACTGATTTAAATGAGAACAGGCTTGAACCCTAGCAGAGCAACTTAAACATATAGCAGCAAGGCAGCCTGAGCTACATCTCCCTGTGGAACTAAACCCAGTTTGCTTTTGGGGAGATGAAAAAACATTTAACTATAAAGTGTGTAAATCACTTCTGCCCTGGATTCTCCTGCCAGCTTGGGAACCACTTTTATTCATTATTAGTTAAGGACCAGCAATATGCTGAGCACTCTGCAGTTCACAAAATTTGTCAGTCTCTCCCACTAAAGCTAACAACCTGCAAGACAGAGAGAATCCGAGATGCACCGGATGATGCGGGGGAAGTAGTTAATTTCCCCCTCCCCCAATTTTTTTTTCTCATTTGTGTTTCTGAGTCTCTTTTCTGTCACACTATTGAGTGGCTTCGTTACAAATAAGGAGGTTCTTTCTTAGGTATTTATTAGCAATGGCGTTAATGTGGGAAATCTTGTTTTCTGACCACTCACATTGATAAAGACCGTGGCGTGATATTTGATCTATGCATACTTGTGTTGACTTACATGATAAAATACATATAGACAATGGGACTTCACTAAACAGATATTCTTTTTTTTTTTAAATTGTTTTAGCTCTTGTTTATTGTATATATAAAGTAATATGATTTGTTTTGAAATACACTCCATAAGGATTCCCTCTTGTGGTCTCGTATGGTAGAAGGGAGCCATTTTGTCAATTGAATGGGTGACAGAACCATGAATCTCAAAGTATAGGATACAAGATACTTAAATGCTGTATTAAGAGGTGCCTCTCATATTTTTTGTTATAAACTATTCTTGTATTTCGAGAGACACTGTCAACTTGAATGATTGGAAACTGATTAATTATAAGAGATTTGTTTTCTGATGGGGCACCCTCTAAATTGTATGTCCTGAGTATTTTTAAAAAAATGTTCATGAGGGTTTTTCTATTCCCCTGCTGAAGACTAGAAGTGTCTTTTGTGCAGGTCTGAGAGCAACAGTACCAACCACGGTCAGACCTAGTTCTTGCTTTTCACCCTTGTCTCTGTGCATACGAGACTCTGCTGTCTTTTCAGATTCAGCTTGGCTATTGCTTTTATTGTTAAACACCTTTTTTTCATTTGTGGTTTTTTGCATTTGACAGCACTTTGTATATACTTTCTCTGTTTTGCTGATAGAGCGTACTCTTCCTCAGACTCTGCAAGAAGGTGTTTAAAAATCTTTTAGGCACAGTAATATTTTAAATAGGGTTAGCTGGAAAAAGAAATCTGTTTTGTGAAAAATGTTGAAGTGTTGAGACTTGTTTTTGTTCCACAGTGGAATAAAATCAAGGTCTTTTGAATTTTTCATAAAAAAAAAAAAAAGAGAGAGAGAGAGAGAGAAGAGCGAGAGAGAAACACGCAACCCAGAACAGCCATAGCTTGCTGGTTAGGGATGTGGGAGATCCAGGTTAAAGAAACTAGGTCTCCCATATCCCAGGTGAGTGCCCTAACCACGAAGCTATTGGCTATTCTGGGGTTAGTTGGTCTGTTGGTCAATTGGTCTATCTGGTTTTGATGAGAAATTCCACACTGGATCAGAGAAAACTTTTCCACAAAAATTTCATCAGAATTAATATATTTCTGTGAAAATTTTAGGTTTTGACAAATTCACATTTTCTGATGTAAGTTTTTTGTTTAAAAAAGAAATCCTGTCTGGCGGTAGCTTTAAGTTACTCATAGTAACACAAGAACAGGTTCAGGATATTCAAAGGAAATATGATTTCCAAGTTGATGGTGCCACTTTAAGAATAACCCTTGTTACAGTGGCGTGTTTGTAGGTTCTTCACCAGCCAGTCAGAAATCTTCACCCTTTTGAGAGCTGTATGAAATGTCACTTAGCAAAAACAAGAGCACTTCAGAGCTTCTGGGAATCCTGTACAATTTGGCTGGTGAGGAGGTAATGATTTGTAATCAGTGTAAGGCACATACACATTAATGGTCTAGCACTTTAAAATGCTACACATAGATGGTTGCTTCTTGTATTTTGTTTTTGCCTAAGTACGTGTATATAATGGTCATGGAACTTTATGTTCTTGCATTCTTGCTGATATTTACATTAGAGCTAGACTTTTCCAGTGATGTGGGATTCTTTTCTAATGTGTTTATTTTTACTTAATGTTTATGAAACAAAAAAAGCACTTTTAGGTGCACCTGAATATCATTCCAACAGGCCCTCTTGACTGCTCGTTCAAAACATTTCTTTTTTTTATTACCCATTTCCTCCTCTCTTCACTAACTTTGATGTTGTATTGCATCCATCCTGCACCACGTGTCTTTTTTTCTCTCTCTGATGGTATCATTTCACCATTGAAGAATTTTGATGCAATAGATATCCATCTCTGGAACTTTATTAAATGGAACATCATTGTTGCTATTAAGAGTCATTGGTCAGTTTCTGGAGCAAGATTAGCACTTCTAAATATATGTACCTCCCGGATGAGTTTAGTCAAGAATTTCTGAACTAGAAGTGATCCAAGATGGATAGTTAAATGTATACATATGGCAATTCTTGTGCTGAAACCAGGTAGCTGTTAAAAATAGGCCATATGTAAGAAGCAAATTCTAATAGACACACACCATTATCGATTTCTCTTCCAGTAAACTGTGTGGTCCCAGTACCACCTCAAATCTAATTCTGTCATGGCCAATTCTTGTGTTCATATCTCCGAAGGTGGCAATATTCACTTGGGGTGATGTATTAGATACAGTGTCATCTAACATGGCATAAAAGCATCTTTTTCAGCATCAGGGTTTGCCTCAAGCGGAGCATATCACACGTCCTACCTTCAAACTGAAAATAGCAGCTATCAGGTGTGGAGAATAAACCTACCAAGTCAATAATACAGATTTTGTCCTCGGGGACAAAACCAGAGCAACACCAGTGTGCCTATCAGATGTATTGCGGGCATCCAACAATCGAAAAGTCTGATCCACTACGAATCAGCTGTGCTTGTGGTTTTCAAATTCCACCCTGTCTCCTGTGTGCTTCTTATATCAGCTTTCAACCTTTTCAGTTCTTCAGCCAGGAGATAATCAGAATATCAGGGTTGGAAGGGACCTCAGGAGGTCATCTAGTCCAACCCCCTGCTCAAAGCAGGACCAATCCCCAACTAAATCATCCCAGCCAGGGCTTTGTCAAACCTGACCTTAGAAACCTCCAAGGAAGGAGATCCCACCACCTCCCTAGGTAACCCATTCCAGTGCTTCACCACCCTCCTAGTGAAAAAGTTTTTCCTAATATCCAACCTAAACCTCCCCCACTGCCACTTGAGACCATTACTCCTTGTTCTGTCATCTGGTACCACTGAGAACAGTCTAGATCCATCCTCTTTGGATCCCCCTTTCGGGTAGTTTTTATAGAATATCAGGATTGGAAGGGACCTCAGCAGGTCATCTAGTCCAACCCCCTGCTCAAAGCAGGACCAATCCCCAACTATTTCTTTTTTGCCCCAGATCCCTAAATGACTCCCTCAAGGGTTGAACTCACAACCCTGGGTTTAGCAGGCCAATGCTCAAACCACTGAGCTATCCCAGTTCCCTCAGCCTCTCCTCCTAAGTCATGTGCTCCAGCTCCCTAATCATTTTTGTTGCCCTCCATTGGACTCTTTCCAATTTTTCCACATCCTTCTTGTAGTGTGGGGCCCAAAACTGGACACAGCACTCCAGATGAGGCCTCACCAATGCTGCATAGAGGGGAATGATCATGTCCCTCGATCTGCTGGCAATTCCCCTACTTATACAGCCCAAAATGCCGTTAGCCTTCTTGGCAACAAGGGCACACTATTGACTCGTATCATTAAGAGTCATTTTTCTGATGGCTCTTAATGATAAATGTTCCGTGACCCCATTCTCAGATACTGATGTTGTTGCCGAAGTGGATTTACCATCTTTCTATCAGATGCTTCTCTCCATCTCTGGTATATGGAAGAAACATCATCACATGGTCTGACTCGTCTGTATGTAGTAGAATATGTAGATGAATCCTGAAGTCTGGTTCCATGTGAATTGCAGATGAAACTGTTGAAGTTCTATGTCCTTTTCTTCCGCACATCAAAGCCAGAAATGTTTTACAGGAGCAGCTTATCAGGCTGTTGGCCACCCCTCCCACTTTATCTGGGCTTGGGACCTGCACTAGGAACAAAGAATCCAGTGGCTTAGTGCACCAATGGTGGAATCGCATGGTGCAGCCTCTGAAAGACGAGATAAGATATGGGTATTTGAGACTCTGAAGGTCCTAATTGGACATCCATTCTCATGACTTCTGCCAGTTAAAGGGAAAAATGGAGAATACTGTCAGGATTTTGGTGCCCAATTTATGCATTGGCATGAGCATTTTTGTGAATTAATGAACAGATCCCCACCAAGATGTAAACAACTTAATTCAAAAATGAATCCAGCAAAAAACAAGCTGGTGATGTGAGAGGAAGTGATGCTTTCAGTCAAACAATTATAAAATGATAAAGCACCTTGTTTTGACAATATTCCATCAGATCTGCTAAAGGTTGGTGGCCCAGATTTAGTTCACTGGCTTCATAGAGTTGTCTTAAGGGTTTGGGAAACCGGGTGCATTCCAGAAGATTGGAAAAGGGGCTGCCATCATTTATTAAAAAAAGAAAAGAAAAAAGGGAGGCTCATCAGTTTGTTCAAATTGTAGGGAAATAATGCTGCTGTTAGTCCCAGGGAAGGTGTTCATGGTCTTACTACTGAACTAACTGATATATTGTGTCAGCCGAAAAAAAGAGACAACCAGTGTGATTTCCATGCAAGTCAATCTAAGATCCATGCTATATACGTGTGACGAAGTGGGAATGTTCTTAATGTTTTCTCTGAGCGCTGTGTGGGTGCCTCAGTTCCCCCTCTGCAGTTCTTAAGTAACTAGGAGGGGGGGTAAGGGGGTGTGATTGTTGCAGAGCCCGAGAGGGCCAGTGCGATGGTGCCTGCACAGAGAATGGCCGACACCCTGTCTCCTGGCAACTGATGACCTGGGCCCCTCCTCTGCAAAGGTGCCAACTGAAGGTGTTGGAGAACAAAGAGTTCAGGTGACCTCCTGGCCCGAGAAAGAGAAAAAGGCGAGAGGAGGGGCTGGAGAGTTGTCAGTTTGGAGCTGGCTTGGAAAATGGAGGGGAGCCCAGACAGGGCTCTGGCCTCCCTGGCCCCCCAAGATGGACCTGGCTGAGGGGGTCCTGTTGTCTGTACCTGCAAGACCTGTCTTGGACTGTGTTCCTGTCGTCTAAATAAACCTTCTGTTTTACTGGCTGGCTGAGAATCATGGTGAATCGCAGGAAGCTGGGGGTGCAGGGCCTTGTCTCCCCCAAACTCTGTGACGATATGCTCTGTAGAATATTACTGAAAAACAAATAGAGTGACAAAAGAAAATTAACATTGTGTTTATAGATTTTGCAGCTGCTTTTGACTTAGTGCATTGATCAGTACTGTGGATACTATTATGCCAGTCTAGGGTGCCTCAGGACTTGGCGTGCCTAGTGAAGAAACTGTACCACAGTACTTTTAGCTGTCTGAGGATCTACGGTTATATTATAGATTAGTTTAAGTAGAAAAAGGAGTACACCAGGGATGCATTCTTTCACCTACATTATTTAATGTTCAAATAGACTGTGATGATAAAGGTGATTGAAGCCAAAGTAGGAGGTATGAAGTTTAAATATTCATCGTTAGAGGATGATGTTTCTTTACTTGGAAAAACTACAGACCAACTACAGCTAGTGCTGGAAGAGCTGTGGAAAACTGCAAAATCTGTGGACTTAAGATCAATGGTGATAAAACCAAAGCTATAAAATGGAAATGAACAACCTACAGGTGCTGCATGTAGATGGCAATGATGTTGAATGGGTGAATAGTTTTCTGGATAGTCAATTGACAACAGGATGTTCTATATCCGAAGAAGTCGCACATCAGATCAGTCTTGCGTCAGTGGCGTTTCAGTGTCTTCAAAGGCTCTTTGGGCAGCAGGATGTATGTGTGATAACCACGATACAAGTGTTCAACGTGGTAGTGATGACAACTGTGCTATATGCAGCAGAAACAAGGCTGTTAAAAACAGCTGAGGAGAGGAAACTAAACAGTTTTCAGTGTCAAAGTTACAGCGTATTCTTAACATCCAATGGTTTGTCACAAACAAGGAAACACTTAGATGAATCTGGCAAGCTCTAGTTTTGCACCAGTTCAGAACAAGATGACTTCAAAGGTGGGGTCATGTCCAGTGTGCAGAAGAAGGTGTGCTTTTACAGAAGGAAGTAGAGCACGAGGCCGACTATGAATGAGGTTGGAAGATGCCTTTCTGAAGGATGTAAGCCTAAAATCCCCCATGCTGACTATTGCTGAAGGAGGATTTACAAGAGGCCATTCAAGATGGAAGTCCATTCTACATGCAATCATGGCAGCAACATAGCCATGTGAATTTGCTGCTGTTGCATCTGAGATGTGTCTGCAAAATGGATATGATTTGCCTTTTCTGTGTGCAAGATACTAATTTATGCAAGCAGACAATAATCATGTGATCAAATTAATTGAATATGTATTATGTACAACAGATATCTAAGTAAATTTTGCAGGCTTATCTTAAGAAGTCATGTTTGAAAATTTGTCCTTGACCGATGTATTTATTTGGGACCACAGTTTTTCAGTGAGATGTTAAAAATGCACCTGTAATATTTATGGAAAACCCACATATACTTGTATGCATAAATGGACAGAGAAATGCCATTACTTGTTTGCTTGCACAAATATAGGGAAATACATAAGAAAACATGTCTGCACTATTTGCAGGTTCATTCTGAGAGGCCCATTATAAATTTGGCACTTAATGTACTGTATTGATTACCTTAGGGCCCAATCATGCAAACATTTCTTACCGAGCATAGTGCTTACTACTGTGAAGAGTCCCACTGACTGTAAATTTGAAAGAGCTTTCTGTATAGGAGAGGGGCCAAAGTTGGCATCATATAGCACAGACTCTGGCTGATCTCTAGTGTGATCTCCAAAAGCTGACAGAAGCCTCAGAAACTGCTCCAGATAATTTATAAATTTCATTTCTGAAGATTTTTCTCAATGGTGATGGGAAATTGCATTCCTTAGTTTGCCTCCAGCCATTCATCCAAGACAGTGATGAGTGAATATGCTGAAAAATGAAATAGCTGGGGGAAGCCTGAAGCTATACAAGTCGTCGTCTTCCTCTTTCCTTTGAGATGCTGTAAAAACAGAGTCAGTGTTTGATAAAATAAGGGGAATATGTAAAGGAAAAAGCACTCTAGTTTCTTAAATAATGTTGTTTTAAAGATTAAGACACAGTTTTGATGATGGGCCATCACAACTCCTAGGGTGGCACGGTACATTTCCTTTCAATCTTCCAGAATTGAATACCCAATAGTCACATTAAATATAAATGTTTGTCATTTTTAAAGGGTTGGAAGTGAAGAAGCACAGCTCTGGCAAAAAAATGAGCAAAAGCTTTTGAGTCCTGCTTACCAAAAGAGGATACAGGTTTCAACCACAAAAAGAAACCAGCTTCTTCAAGAAAAGCAATGGTTGCAGGTAAGAAGAAAAGTAAAATTGTGGCAAAAACCACTAAGGGGGGGGGGGGAAATGTAGCTTGTAGGCGTTCTTGATGAATTAAACAAACTGATAGTATAGCATACTGCTTCTGTGCAGCAATTAGAGACTTGGCTGTAGTCCAGCTGATTATCTCAGTGATGACTGGCCAGGGGTAGTGTGAATCTCATTACAGACAAGGAGGAGTTGAAGGCTCAGTTGCTCATGTGCATGCTTTAGCTTTCCTCATTAACTTTTAAGTATGCTCTTTATGTTCACAGGTCTGATTTGCTTTCTCTGTGCTTCACTGATCTTTAGAAGTTTTTATCTGAAGACAAAAAGAGAGTTTTGAAGAATACAATCTCCTAGTCACTTCTTTTCAGATTTGATTATCAGTATGTGATTTGCCAGCTTTTGTTCATGAAAGATGATCTGTACATTTTGTAGGGACACAGTGATTCATTAAAAAGTCAGCATTTGCCAATAGTAACTATGCACTGATACTTGAGATTACCATGGTCTCCCTCTCCATTTAGAATAGGAAGCATCTGTGTGGTAATGGTTACAAATGTTAACTGTTTAAATGGCTGCTGCTGTAATGTTTTTACAAACTCTTCAACTATAGGTTAGATCAGTGGTCCCCAACCTTTTCCGTGGGGCGGGCGCCGGACCACTAGCCGCCGAGGACCGTGGCCGCCGGACAAGCAGCCGCCAAAATGCCGCTGTGAAGCGGCAATGTTAAGAGGCGTCACTGCCAAAATGCTGCCGAAATTCGTGAAGCGGCAACGTGAAGAGGCGTCGCCGCCGAAATGCCGCCGTGAAGCAGCGTCATCAAGGGGTGTCGCCGCCGTGAAGCATCATCATCAAGGGGTGTCGCCGCCAAAATGCCGCTTAAATTCGGCGGCATTTCGGCGGTAGCGCTTCTTGACGTTGCTGCTTCTTGGCGGCATTTCGGCGGCTGCTTTTCCGGCGGCCAGTAGGTGGGCGCACATGGATTACCCCGGTGGGTGCCATGGAGCCCGCGGGCACCGTGTTGGGGACCCCTGGGTTAGATCCTTTCTTCATATCCCCACCACCCAAGAGGCTCTATTCCTTATTGCCAAAGAATGAAACCCCCTTTTCTCTAATATTCCTGATCAACTTTAGTGATTACACTGAAAAATGAATTATCCTGGAGGGCCAACTAGAGGCTTGCAGCCATACTCTTCTGATCTTTACTTCAGGACTCCTTGTTTATAATTTTTTTCAGTGTGTCCCGTGGTAGGAAGAGGTGAGGTGGGAAGCATATAAATTAAAGAAACAGAATTTCTTAGATAACAGTGCTAAATTAAGGTCCTTTCTGTCATCTCGTGTGGCTGCCCAAGAGGACATTAAAAATCCCATGACACTTCTGGAAAAGAGCAGGAGATAACTGCAGTTTACTAGCCAAAATGTCCATTCTGAAAAAAATAGGTTTCAGTCCCCCAAGAATGCATGTGAACTATTCTTAAGTGTAGAGTAGCTTTCTCTTTTGTTTGTGCAGGCTCTGCAATACCAGTATCTAATTAATTGTAGTGTACAATATTTTATGATACCTTGAATATGAAAACTGTATTATAAAACCAGTTCTGTTCATCTTCCTGTACATTCCCTTATTAGTCTCTTACTGCACTCATTACAATTAGTACATTTTCAAAGAATGTGGAGGGCTTTGTATTAAGTGAGGCTAACTAAAATTCTGGCAGTATTCCCAAACCAGTAGTACAGAGAAGGAGATGTTCTTTGTGCACACTAAAAACCTGATTTGAGACTCTCAGAAACAAAACTGATGTTTTTGGCCTGCTGACCTTTGTTATCTCCTTGACAAATGCCTGTGGGATGAAACATCAGCTGCTCTGTTCTCTTGTTGCTACTTCTAAGAAAAAAGAAAATAATTGATGCATCTACTGTGCAACATTGAAGTAAGTTGAGTTCTTTGAGCTAATTTGGTCTTTTAATGTGCAAGAACTGTTTCTTCTTGTGCTAAGTAATACAAATATAAAGTTGGAATAATTTTTACTATTTGGCAAACTTTAAAATATACCTTTTACAAAGTGAGCATTACTGCCTTACTGAATATTCTTAACATTTAAATTATATACAAAAAACTACATTAAAAGAATGTTAAGGTTGAAAAGTCAAGCTCTCAGAAATTAGGAAATGCTGAATACAAGGTTACCTCTGCATCCTTAATTCAGCCCTCTTGTGTATATGCATTATGACACAGTCTTTAATTATGTGATCACATACTATGTTTTTGACAGGACCCTGGCCTCATTCAGTGCACAGGCTCAACAGTGCTTACTGAATGAGCAGCTATTCAATGTTCCATTTTATCCTCATTATTCTTCAATGTGTAGCCCCAACACACTATTCAAACCCTGCTCTGAATACAGAATTATTAATTTCCTCATGGGTTTTTCTATGGTGCTCATCCTTAGAGTATCTGAGTGCTCCACAAACATTAAAGAATTTATCTTCATAGCACCCCTAGGAGGAAAGGCAGTATTATTCCCATTTTACAGATGGAGAATTAAGACACAGAGACATTAATGTCAAAATACACATTAATTTTCAGTGCCCATTTTGAGATGCTTAGGGCCTGATTTTACAGAGAATGTATCATTTTATAACACTTAATGTGTTCAAAGCACAGCTATCATTGACTTTGTTTGCAGTTATGAGCACTCACCATTTCTACAAATCAGAGCCCCCAGGTGTTAGACACCCAGAAAATGAGAAACTGTGTGGCACAGGCAAGGATAGAATTCAGCTGTCTAGACAATGAGATCATTATTTCTCTTCCGTGCAATCCTCTGCCTTGCTCGCTACCCACCTTCCGACTTCTGCAACAAATGAGGCAGTGGTGCTAAGTCAACAGCCTCATTAACTGCACAGCCCTGATTCCTTCCCAGAGCACCATCCATCCTGTGCACAAAATGACACGGGAGTCCTATTGAGGATTAGTGTGTTATGTCATTAAAGACTATGATAATGCACAAAGGGCTGAATTAAGTTTGGACAAGAGTGCTTGACTTTGCAACCTTGTAATGTTTTATTAATGTAGGGTTTTTAATGTTATTTCTCATGTTTTTTACAAACTTAAAAATTGTGGAGTATTGATGCACAGGAGACAGAGTCTCCCTTCTTTCTCTTCCTGTGCCTAACACCACATTGGCAGATGGGAGGAGCAATTGCAGGGAAAGTCTTGCTCAGCTCCTGCAGCCCAGCACTGATGTAGATGGAATGCTTAGTCTAGATGGAATCTTCAGAGAATTTAGCTGCCAAACTCTAACAAGTCTCTACTGAGCATGTGCAAACTGAGATTATGCATAGATCCATAACTTGGCCAGATTTCAGCAGATTTTCACACGGACGGCAAAAGGCATATCTCTGACACAGGGCTGACCTCCAGCCAAGTTTCAAGTGCCTGCTCCAGAGCATGGAGTGTTAGAGCATCTCAATAAAATGTCTATAAGAAATTATTAACATGGGTAAAAAAATGTATTTTCCCCGAACTTTGTGCTGAGAAACAGTGAAACTGTTTTTACTGAAAATTTCCAAAAAATTCAGCCTGAGGTAGACACCCATTATGGAAAATTTCAGACCAAATGGTCAAAGTTTGGCAAAGTATTTTCAGTTCCTTATGGAAGTCTTATAATGGAAAGTGCTTGTCACCTTTAACTATAGACTGCCATCTGCACTGCCTGTACTATACTGTATTTTATTAGCAGCAGAGTTGTTTTCCTTAACAAGGTTAATGAATAAACTTTGGTCTCTACTCCATACAGAAAGAAATTGAAGACCTCAGAGCAAGGCTGGCTGTGCTAGAAGCAAAAGATCAACAATTAAGAGGAGATATTGAAGAGCAAGATAGGCTTATTCAGTTGCAGGACTGCGAGTTGACTGCCTTGCTTAGCTGTGTATCTTTGAGAGAGCTACAGGAAATAAGCAAGGCGTTAGATGACACGTTAGCATCGTCATATCAAATTCCATTTAGTTTGGATCTCCCTGAGACCATCAAGAGGTATTTATGCATTTTAATTATTTTCCATTATACTGTATTTTCAATCCCATGTTGAATCTATACTGCTGAACCATTGCATCAGCTGCCATTTGTTTTCCTTCATGCTGCTCAACGGTTACCTGACTCAGAGGAATGTATATAAAAAAATAAGCCAGATAATCAAAAATATATAGATAGAAAAAAGAAGCCTTATGCTTGCAATATAAACTTTAAAGGAACAGTGTCAGGGGAAAAAAATTGTCTTTTTTTTTTTTTTTTTAAAGCACCGTTTTTAATAACAGATTATTTTTATACATCTTTCAGACTGAATAAACTTATTTGCTTCTTACTGTTACAAATTGTCTATTCTTTGCATTTTGCTCAGCTTGGACAATAAACACTTTTTGTTTATACCTGGTTCAGTTTCACATTTATCAGTACAAAATGTTTTGGATTTGCAATAGTGCTTATTATTATTGTTATTATTGATATTCTGACTGTGCCTTGTGTTGTATAGATAAATGTTGAAATTGTTTTTCCAAATTCATTAATACTCATCTGCTCAAACTGAGTTTAGTAACCCTTCTTCTCCTTCCTTCCTTCCTTAATCTTGTTCTGGTAATGGCTTTCATGAACATCCTTTCTGGGGGTTCTACCAGGGGATGGCAGCTTTAATTTGTGGCCACCTGCAGGGGCTGAATTAGCATTTCTCCTAGGCTTCCTTGTCACACCCTTTGCCCTATTAGAACTGCCCACTTTTGGGGTGGGGCTGGCCAGCTGAACAGGCAACCGTAATTCTGGCATTTCCTAACATTTGAGTGCTTGACTTTTTAACCTTAACATTCTTTTAATGTAGTTTTTTGGATCTAATAATAAATTCATTAGCTAACCCTAATACACTTGGAATTATATAATCTGATCAAGTTGATTTACACATGGTCAGAGTTTCCAAGGATTGATATAGCCGCTCTTTATCAATAGTAGGGCTGTCAAGCAATTAAAAAAAGTAATTGCGATTAATTGCACGATTAAAAAAATTCATTGCAATTAATCGCACGATTAATCGCACTATTAAACAATAATAAAATACAGTGCTCACTTTATATTTAGTTTTTATTACAAATATTTGCACTGTAAAAAACAAAAGAAATAGTATTTTCAACTCACCTAATATAAGTACTGCAGTGCAATCTCTATCGTGAAAGTATAACTTACAAATGTAGAATTATGTACAAAAAAAATAACTGTGTTCAAAAATAAAACAATGTGAAACTTTAGAGCCTACAAGTCCACTCAGTCCTACTTTAGCCAATCACTCAGACAAACAAGTTTGGTTACATTGCAGGAGATAATGCTGCCCGCTTCTTGTTTACGTCACCTGAAAGTGAGAACAGTCGTTCGCATGGCACTGTTGTAACTGGCGTCACAAGATATTTACGTGCCAGATGCACTAAAGATTCATATGTCCCTTCATGCTTCAACACCATTCCAGAGGATATGCGTCCATGTTGATGACGGGTTCTGCTCGATGATGATCCAAAGCAAAGTGGACTGATGCATGCTCATTTTCATCATCTGAGTCAGATGCCACCAGCAGAAGGTTGATTTTCTTTTTTGGTGGTTTGGGTTCTATAGTTTCTGCATCTGAGTGTTGATCTTTTAAGACTTCTGAAAGTATGCTCCATAGCTCATCCCTCTCAGATTTTGGAAGGCACTTCAGATTCTTAAACTTTGGGTCAAGTGCTGTAGCTATTTTTAGAAATCTCACATTGGTACCTTCTTTGCATTTTGTCAAATCTGCAGTGACAGTGTTTGTAAATCAAACAACGTGCTGGGTCATCATCAGAGACTGCTATAACATGAAATATATTGCAGAATGCGGGTAAAACAGAGCAGGGGACATACAATTCTCCCTCAGAGAGTTCAGACACAAATTTAATTAACGCACTATTTTTTTAACAAACATCATCAGCATGGAAGCATGTTCTCCGGAATGGTGGCTGAAGTATGAAGGGGCATATGAATGTTTAGCATATCTGGCACGTAAATACCTTGCAATGCCAGCTATAAAAGTGCCATGTGAACGCCTGTTCTCACTTTCAAGTGACATTGTAAATCAGAAGCAGGCAGCAATATCTCCTGTAAATGTAAACAAACTTATTTGTCTTAGCGATTGGCTGAACAAGAAGTAGGACTGAGTGGACTTGTAGGCTCTAAAGTTTTACGTTGTTTTGTTTCTGAGTGCAGTTATGTAACAAAAAAATTCTACACTTGTAAGTTATACTTTCACGATAGAGATTGCACTACAGTACTTGTATGAGGTGAATTGAAAAATACTATTTCTTTTGTTTATCATTTTTACAGTGCAAATATTTGTAATAGAAATAATATAAAGTGAGCACTGTACACTTTGTATTCTGTGTTGTAATAGAAATCAATATATTTGAAAATGTAGAAAAATATCCAAAAATATTTAATACATTTCAATTGGTATCCTATTGCTTAACAGTTGGATTAATCACGATTAATTTTTTTAATCGCAGTTAATTTTTTTGAGTTAATCACGTGAGTTAACTGTGATTAATCGACAGCCCTAATCAGTAGATATTTTTACAAGACCTTGCTTCTTTATCAGTTGTTTAAAATTCTTCCCCTTTTTTTTGTTTTGATCAAAGACACATTTACAAAAAGCATTTCATTCCCTCAGCTATTAATGAATCATCATCAGTTTCAACATGCTCCTTATTTACTAGCACATACGCTTTCTCCCCTGCACTGGCAATGTGGTAAGTATAATTTATTCTTTGCAGGCTCAAAATATGTGCTAGGCACCATACGGACAAAGATTAAAAAGATATGCTTGCTTCCAACCTAAACAGAGAGACATTCTGAGTGATAGGAACAAACAATGGAGAAGGAAGAGAGGGAAGAAAGGTGCATCTTGGGATGCATAATTTTGTTAGGTGCACAGCCTGGTGGCTTCTCTAAATGTAAATACAGGAGTATAGACACATTGGGTCACTTTTTCAAACGTTCCCAAGTCCCATTTACAAAAGTGACTTGAGTCACTTCAGAGCCTAAGTCTCATTGAATATTAATGGTACTTAAGCTCCTAAGTCTCTTTTGAAAATGTTACCCGCTGTCTTTATATGCCAGCAGGACCTTAGAAAAGAATCCTGTTTATCATAACTTTATTTTCTATCTGATCACCAATATACATTTTTATCTCCTCTTCCTTTTTACCCTTCACATTTACTGGGTTTGTTTTGGTTTTATTAATATTAATGAGGTGTTGCTGTTTGTATGTGCTAATTTATTTTAAAAATTGTCAGAAGAATGTCCAAAGAAAGATTCATCTCTGAAATTTTAATCTAGAATGTGGGCAATGGTAACTTGAATTTTTTTGTTGTTCTGTAGCTCCCGTTCCTGTTTTTATTCTGTGTGAAAATTTGTCTCTACTGTCTTGCATTTTGGTGGTCTAGCAGTTGCCAGAGACCATGCTTTGATTCCAGTACCTTCTGTTATTTTTGGATTTGGTTACAGGAGCATATTCAATCTTCTTTTTCTTCTTTCTACAATTAAAATCACTTATTGACAATGTATGTGACATGTTCTATCTTGAAAGTTCTTTAAAAATGTATAAACTAAATAATTGCAGATTGTTATACCACTATATGAGTAAGTAGGAACTCTTGCAATGGGGTCTCATGGTACCAGCATCATAAATAATGTTTCTGCTTTAGGGAAAAAATGTGTGTGGGGAACATCATTAGTAATGGGCTCAGAAATAACATAACAGTTAATTTGCTGCTGTATACCTTCTTTGTCATGGTTTCTTTTCCCCTCCTGTTCCCCCTTGAAACCAATGTGGTGTTTTTTCACCTAATTTAGATTATAAGCTTTTGGGGACAGGAACTTGTCAGATTTTGTGTCAACAAAGATCATGCAGACTTATAGTACTACATAAATAAGAATAATGGATCCAAATCCTGCACTCAGCCCATTTGCTCAAACCATGTTCTGTGTGCTGGCACCTCTGTGTGGCTTGAGTGGAAATGCAATCTCCTCTCCACGTTACTTTACTGCTGAGGTTCTCTCTGGCTTAAGTAGCCTTTGCTCCAGCTGTTCCCCACTGTCCTCCCTCAGTGTAAAGGAAGGCGAATTTGCACTGATTTGCCATTCCTGCCCTGTCTCTTTTCTGTCCCAAAACCATGTGCTATGTTGGATTGCAGAAAGCACCTGCAGAGGTGTGCTGCATGATGTGCAGGCATTGCAGACTCCCAGCATGGGCTCCCTGCTGCTTCCACAGGAGAACCTTGCTGGTCTGCTGTATTCAAGGCTTTCCGTGTCCCGAGGGGTCGGGAGGGATATGTTCCTACAATAAATGCAGTTCGTTCATCATAATAGGCAAATTTTCAATCTTCTAGGTTGTGCCAAATGATTGGTGTTTTTCTTTAAGACTATAAAGTCACTCATATCCAAGGTCACAATGATCTATACCTGGTCCAGTAAATGCTCTGTTGCCCCTTTGTAATGTATTAAAAAAGCTACAACTGTAAAATAGCGCAACTGGCATAAATAATAATTTAATGCTGCTTGTACATACTTGAAATTATATGTGCCTGAAAAAGTCCTTCACTTTTAGTCAACTTATTCTGAATTGAAATTCCTTGGGGAAGATATTTGCATGTCAATTAACAGGTTAAAATACCTAGTCAAAATTAGCGAGTTTAGTAGATTGTTGTTCAGATTTGAGTTCGTAACCATTGAGGTTCTTTATTCCTAATGTTAAAGAAATTTAGCTGGTAATGTGGATTTTATTTTATGAAGCATAAAAAAGAAATATTTCAAATTCTTTTAAAGATAGTTCAGAACTATTTGTATAATCAATTAATCAATTTTAGCCACTTATTATTATTCAAATGAATCTATGCATATGAACTACAGTGCTGACGCTTACAGTTGAGCCTCATTCAGCACTGATGGGTTTGAAGGCCAGCTGGCTGGGTACCAGGTTGCAGATATTGTGTATCTGTTCTAATAACTGCATCATGCCAGCCAGTAAAGTGTTGCTGTAAAGTGCCCTTTCCTTATTTATTTTATCCATAAATCACATTCAGCAATAGAATAATGCAAGGCTGCTGTCAAGTATCCCTTAAAACAATGTGTACTGTAATTAAATTCATTCAGCAACTCACAATTGACTGTAAAAATAAAATTTATTTTCCTTTCCTTTGGTCTAAATGTTATTAATTATACAATAGGAACATAATAAAGCAAACTTTGGAGAACAAGGAAAAAACTCTTAGAGGGAGACTAATTGCACAAATATTTTTGTACAAAAGCTAGAGTACAAAGTATTTAATGTCTATTTATTGTAATGTGGATTGAGTGTTGTTCCAAGCTAATCAATTTTCTTTTCAAACATTCTTTTCAAGCTTACTAGTGCACCTTTGTTTTTTCTTGTTCATCTTTTCTATGTGGTAGGTTATTTGAAAACAAAGGCTTTACAGTATATAACTGTAATACTTAGCACTTACATTGCTCTTTTCATGCTCAAAGCATTTTATATACACTACTTTGGGCCCTGTCTCGGAGGACAGGGGGGAATGCTATGCTAAAACATGGTCACCTAATGTGACTTCAAATATGTTAGCTTGCATCTTGATGATGCTTTCAGTTGTGTTAAACTGTTTTGATTGAGCTAACATGATTGAAAAACATGGCCTTTTTGGCCATGAAGACAGGGCCCCAAACTACTCTGTAGAACAACTTTGTGAGTGGCCTAAGTATTGCTATCCATATTTTACTTATGAGGAAATTGAAGTACAAAGAGGCAAGTCACTTGCCCGATGTCATACAGTGAGGCTGTGGCAGAGCTAGGATTAGAACACAGCTCCACACTTCACAACATACTTCTTTCTCATCTAAAGGAGACATTTTGGAAATAGTCAAAGAAAGATGGGTCTGTGTTTTGAAGCTCTTTGAATACCTTGTGATGGGTGACCACACACAGAGGGGATACTGTCAATTTAAAAACTATATGTTGTAAACACAAAAAAATTCTTTATGTAATTTATAACCACAGATTATTAAGTGAAAGAATTTTAAATATTTAGTTCATTTGACACCATACTCTTTGTTTACTTTGTTGCGTTTCTCTGTTGGGCAATGAAAATCAAGAAAGTCTGTTTCACTTTTGTTTTGTGTTCCGTTTCACAGTTTGATTTAGTATTTTGCCTCGCATGATTTTACCCACATCTACAGGTGAGACTGGGCATGTGACTCTGCAGCACATTATCCCCAAAATGGATTTCACCGCACTGACTGTTGTCTGTGAAGCTGAATGCCATTCAAGACAGAAATTCAATTAATGCCCTTCAACACACTTGAAACACTCTGCCTTCCTTTCCACCCTTGCCACACGCCAAACGTTAATTGGTAGAAATTAGTTCCACAGTGTGTATGTGATCTTTTGAAGATACGGAAATTCTCTATTCTCTGGATTAGTTATTGCAGTACTGACATGGCTAGGGGCCCCAGGAACTGAACTTGAAGTTTTGTTTAACCAGTCCACTCTGCCGTAATGTTGCCTGGGGCTTATCTGACAAAGATTAATTCAAAGTGAAGTGCAAATGCTCAGAGGGTGAAAACGTTATTAGTTGAAATATTGTTGAACCATTCAGCAATCTCAGTTGAGGACAAAACCGTATTGAGTCAAAAGATCTTGTTTTTTAGAAAGATTGATTTATTTGAGAAAGGAGGGAGAGGAGAAGGAAGAAAAACATGGTTGCTCAATATGTTTAACAATATGAAAAATAGATCTGCCATTCAGACTGCACTGTACATACATATGGTATCATTAGGGGATTCTGCTGTACACACAGTTTATTTTACAAAGTGTGTGTCCACATGACATCCCTTGTTGACCTGTTTGTTCAGTTAGCAGGGCACATGGAAGGCAGCCAGGAAATCTGGGTTCAGTCATATCTGGTCGCATCTGTATTTAAACCAAAATGTCAGTTTTAAAGAGCTGTAGTTATAGAGAATGTAGAGTTAACTGTACCTTACCATTTTGAAAGGATTTCTGTTTTTGTCAGATAATATGCTGCACATGTTGTAGGTTTTTCTAGTGTTATCTTTTTCCTGGTATTTCTGTAAATCTATATGTATATAAATACACTCTACACTTTTGGGCTTATTGATCTACTTATTCACCCTGTGTGGAGGTAAAGGCAGTATGTATGGGCGGTGCAAGTGTGAGGAGTGGGATAGAAGTGTAGCTTTGTAGCAGCAATCAGTTTCTGCGGCAGGAGATAAGGCATGTACCAGTGTTTTTGTTTGTTTGGAGAGGTCTGTGCATGGAAGGGCAAGAAGATGGTAGTGGTTACAAACCAAACTGTTCACGACATCTTACAGTTGCCTGCTCTGGAGTCTTGCAGTCTCACCTGACCTTGCCACCCTTGCATTTTTACCCAACAGTTAGGAAGTTATATCCATTATATTTGGGCAAAAACAGAATAATCTAAAGATATATATTTATTCTTTCTACATATTTTCAAGAGAGGCTCTTTCGCCTTTATGGAACAAACCATGGAGACTAGATGGACTAGAAGACAGCTAAGCAAATTGGAACTTTATCAATTTTTAACCCACCCCATCCCCATGATTAGTTACATATTAGCATTTGGGGGTCTGTTGACTAATATATGCTGGCTAGCATGTCTGTCTGTCTCTCTCTCTCTCTTAAAGTAATAATATATATTATCTGCTATATATATTAGTATGCATTAATCACAAATAGCATTGAGCACAAATATTATAGCAGTTATATAGCCTAAATTGGCCTATACCTTTACTTATAATCCTGTTCTCTTATGCTAGGTATCCCATAATACCTTGCGTTAGCTAAAGTAAGCTTTGGCTTAAGTAGATAAGAAAGTTGTCAGGATCAGGACATATGATTATTTTACCATATCAACTGGTGGGGGAGGACAAGACGAATGATTGTTCTACCCTAGTACAAACCTAGGATTTGCCTTCATGCCCCTTGATATTTGAAATGTATTTGTTCAGAACAAGAGATAAGGGGTACACCACGGTACCAGGAAAACAAGGTAGAAAGCTGGTTGGTTAATGTAGTTTCAGATGATGTATACAGTACCTTGTAATTGTAAACAGGTTGGGTATAAAAAGAGGCTTTAGGTGTGTAACTTTGGGAGCACATCTTCTGTGTAAGGTGGATGTAATATTGCTGCATAAAACGGCTTCCTAGAGACTGGGGAAGGGATAGCTCAGTGGTTTGAGCATTGGCCTGCTAAATCCAGGGTTGTGAGTTCAATCCTTGAAGGGGCCATTTAGGGATCTGGAGCAAAAATCAGTACTTGGTCCTGCTAGTGAAGGCAGGGGGCTGGACTTGATGACCTTTTGGGGTCCCTTCCAGTTCTATGAGATAGGTATATCTCCATATATAGGACCTTTTTCCTGTCCTATATTATAATTGGCTTATAGCCATAAACCTTGGTTATTTGGTCTTTTGGTCTTTTGACTATATTTCATAAAGAACCAAAGTTCAAAGCAATTGACTGTACAATTTATAAATAGGTCCCAGTCATCAGAGTCTTTATCCTGCCAATGCAGATAAAGGAAGTTTTGTGTGTTTTACTGTGTGGGTGTTCTTCAGATGAGACCTTAAACTGAGGTCCTCTCTGCTATCTGTCTTGCATCCAAAGAAGTGGGTATTCACCCACGAAAGCTCATGCTGCAAAACGTCTGTTAGTCTATAAGGTGCCACAGGATTCTTTGCTGCTTTTACAGATCCAGACTAACACGGCTACCCCTCTGATACTCTGCTATCTGTGAACATTAAAGATTCTATAGCACTTGCTTAAGAGTAGGGATCTGTCCCAGTAACCTTGACCAAAATCGCCTCATTCCTCCAACTGTTGTGTGGCTGTCTAGCTGCCACTTGCCTTCCCAGAGGTGGCTGCATTTCAGTGGTGCTGTGTGTATAGGTGCTGTTTGTATATAGCTAAATCCTGAGGTCCTCGTTCATTTCCCTTGTTCTTGCATTGTGAGAGAGGTTGAATAGATGTTTCTGACCACTTTCTGTGTACCATTCATTATTCTGTACCCCTTTATTATATCCCCACTTAGTTATTTCCTCTCTCTTTTCAGTCTCTCTCGGCAACAGTTTATTAGAAGTCCAAGCAAAGGAGCCACAATAAAGAGGGTAGAGGGGCTGTCAATTAGTAAGGCTTTTGATACTGTCTCACATGGCCTTCTCTTAAGCAAACTAGGGAAATATAGCCTAGATGAACCGTACTCCATTATCAGTGGATCACGGTCAAGCTCAAAGGACATATTAAGTGGGGTACTGCAGGGATCTGTCCTTGGTCCGGTTCTATTCAATATATTTTATAAATGATTTGGATAATGGCACAGAGAGTACACTTACTAAGTTTGTGGATGATACCAAGCTGGGAGGGGTAGCAAGTGCTTTAGAGGACAGGATTAGAATTCAAAATGATCTTGACAAGCTGGAGAACATGATCTGAAATAAATAGGATGGAATTCAATAAGAACAAGTGCAAAGTACTGCACTGAGGAAGGAATAATCAATTGTACAAATACAAAATGGGAAATGACTGCCTAGGAAGGAGTATTGCAGAAAATGATCTGGGGGTTAGTGGATTACTGTCACAAAAAAATTGAACATCATTCTAGTATGTATTAGCAAGGGTGTCATAAGCAAGACACAAGAAGTAATTCTTCCACTCTACTCAGCACTAATAAGGCCTCAACTGGAGTAATGTGTCCAGCTCTAGGCACCACATTTTGGGAAGGATGTGGAGAAATTGGAGAAAGTCCAGAAGAGAGCAACAAAATGATTAAAGGTCTAGAAAATGTGACCTATGAGGAAAAATTGAAAAAATTGGGTTTGTTTAGTCTGGAGATGAGCAGACTGAGGGGTGACACAACAGTCTTCAAGTATGTGAAACGTTGTTAGAAAGAGGAGGGTGAAAAATTGTTTTCCTTATCCACTGAGGAAAGGACAAGAAGTAATGGGCTTAAATTGCATCGAGGGAGATTTAGGTTAGATATTGGGAAAAACTTCCTGTCAGTGTAGTTAAGGACTGAAACAAATTACCTAGGGAGGTTGTGGAATCTCCATCATTGGAGGTTTTTAAGACCAGGTTAGACAAACACCTGTCAAGGATGGTCTTCTAGATTAGTGTTTCTCAATGACCGGTCCATGGACTGGCGCCAGTCCCTGAGATCTCCTTGACACAGTTTAGGGAGGCAGCAAGCTGGTCCTTGGTATCAAAAAGTTTGAAAAACATTAGTTTTGATAATACTTCATCCTACTGATTGCAGGAGCGTGGACTAGATGATCTGTTGAGGGTCCCTTCCAATCCTACATTTCTGTGATTCTGTGTCTGAAAAAGCAAAGGAATTTGTCAGTCCTCCCCTCCAAATGAGGAGAATTAGGCTGAGGCAGATGCACCAGGGCAGCAAGTACCATTTCATAGCAGCCACTGCAGCTAAGGATAATCACCCACTGATCTAAAGCATCATGGAAGTGAGGAAGAGCTCGCTCGTAGTGTAAAATTGATGTTCTTTCCCAGTCTCACACATGGCCTGATTAATTTAGCTTTGTGTGTGAAAGCCTGCAGGGGTTGGGAGACAGTATTCACCCATTTAATGTATGGGCAGACTGCAGAGTTGCTCTCCCTCTTGCTGCTCACTCTGTCGGTCATTCTTATCCCCTATCTGGGAGTTTGGGGCCATTGGATCTGCATAAATAAGGATCCAACTGCTCCTCTCTTGTCCAACCCTAAAGGACCCACTTGTGCTGACCTTTATGAATGCTGATGCCCCCCCTCCCTAAGCTTAAGAGCCCAATGTCCAGTCTGAGCTCCAACTTCAAAGTGCTGTCTACACAGCTGTTTTTAGAGAGCTGGCCTGAGCCCCGCTAGTCCGAGTCTGTCAGCCTGGACTGGGAGGCTAACTTCCTCTGGCTGTGTAGACATGTCTTTTGTGGCCAACACTGAATTCCTCCATGGCGTGAGGTGGGTGCAGAGGTCACCTTTCATGATTGCTCTGTTTGTGTTTCCCTGCCCAGTGCCCACTCCTCATGGAGACTGTTGCAGAGGTTAAGTGGCGTAGAGGGCTTTATGATGGGTCCCTTCACACTAGTGTGATTTCACCTTTAAAGCTTAGCACAAGGCTGTAAAATGTTCTCTGTCAGGGTGTGTGTCTGTTTGTGTGTCACTTAGTCTAAATTATGTGAAATGAGCCTAATTATTAATATTATGGTGTTCTTAAAATACAGATATTTTATTCTATCCTATTTGGTTTGCTATAACTCCCTGTACAGTGGTCTGTCTACTTTCTTCTTCATGCTAAGGTCCACAAGTGTGTTACAGTGGGTACTTCAGCCTGCGTGCAGCTTTGGAGTAAACCAGACCTGTCAGTTGCTGGCTGCAGGGGAATGCCCTGCTCCCATGGCAGCCTGCAGCTCAACCAGGCCTTCCATTGAAGAATTTTTCTGAGGGAAATTCCAAGCTTTATTTCAAATGTCTTGAGTAACAGTTTGACTCAATAATATGTCTGTCTAATTCTCAGACACATCCAAAAGGCTGCATTTGCCTTTTGGGGCGACTGTCTTCTTATCTCCCCTTCCTCCCTAAGGTATTTGCAGCAGCTGGCACCCCCACAAGCTTTTGGGAGAAAGTTAGGCTGAGAAAAGCCAGAGGCAAAAGTAAGGGCCTGTGTCTTTTGCCTCATCACCTTATTGAATGTCTCATTGAGAGGCTTGGTTGGCTCTGCAGGCAGAGAACAGTTTCTTTCACAGCCTAATCCTGGCAGGGTTACCTGGGGCCTACTCTTTGGGCAGAAAAGGAATCAGGCAGATTTGGAAAAACTGGCTCCAGGTACAAGTAGTTCCCTCTCTTCCTTCAGTGTCAGGGGAATGACTGCAGAAGAAAGATTGTGCCTAAGTCCCTAGAGGCCACACCAGCAGCCATGCTTGTGACAGTGGAATTCAGCAGCTTCCCTTCAGGTGACCGAGGCTGTGGATGGAGGTAATCAGACACAGCATGGATGCTGCCCATTCTGGAAGTCACAGTAAGGAGTCCTTTGGGCCTAGCTCCCTCCCACTGCTCCTTCCATGGACCACAGACTTGTTCTGGTCATGACAGTCAACATGTCTGATGAGGTTTTCATAATAAACTAGGAGGAACATGATCAGCCTGATCCGAGAGAGAAAATTGACTTCCTTGTCCTCAGCAGAGCAATTTTTGTATCTCTATGTGCACTGGCTGGATGAGCATCAAGACTTACATGGCAGAAGTTGGACTAGGCAGAATGTAATTTGCACCCAGGAATATCCTCACTCATTGCAAGTCATCTTGATGGGCTGGAGATTGGCCTCTTTGCATCTCTAAACAGCAGTAGAGTGCCGTGTGGCCTCTCCATGTGTCAGGACCTGGGATGTGAGGTAGTGAATGACCTCTCATAAAGCCAGGCATTATCTCTGCTATATGCCATATCATCTTTTCCACTGCTCTCTAGAACCATGCAAAAGATAGGAAGGAGAGAGAGCAGCATTGATACTGTTTGCTTTTCTGGCTGAAGAGGCTGTGTGGGTCTTATGGCTGATGAACCTAGCATTGATCTTCCAGGTGACTCTCTTTAGCAGATGTCTGCTGTTGCAAAAAACAGTCCATCTAGGACCAGGTTCGATATGGCTATTTAGATTAAATGATTATCACTTTTGTGGATCCCAAACAGAAGTCACCAGATAGAACTTATTCTGATGCCTGGTGCAAAGTCCATAGTTTAACCACTTGTTAAACAAATGAAACCTAGCCTTGATTTCCTCCAGGAGAATTTTATTGTGTGTGTATAAGAGTGTCCAAACAAAAAGGTCAGGTCTCTGTTATCAGCATGTTTAAGAAAAGGAAGTTTTATACAAATTTGAACATTTAAATGTTTCCTGGGGGCAAAAATACTTCCTGCCCCACAAGGCCATAGAGAATAATTTCAGAATCTCACTCTACTCTTTTAGTACTATATAGATTGAATTCCTGCAGGAAGGTGGTGTTATGCTTCCTATCCATTGGAGTAGATCTCCCCATAGTTATTGTCTCCAATCAGATGAGCTTTGGAGTTGCGAATTTTCTCAGATGAGACCCAGTGTTTTACTTTTAATTCAGATAGGAAGTTCTCACAGTTCTCATGGTATTCATTCCCAAAGTAAACTGAAGAACTAAAGTGAACTAAACTAAATATTTTTCATTCTGTTAAGCATCAAACTGTAGTTCTTAGAAAAAGTGACAATCTAAGGGTACAAAAATCATGTCTTCTGCATTAAGATCTGATCGGCAACCACCAAAATTGTACATATTGGGTCAATCTTCAGCCAGTACTGTTTTTTGGCAGAAGTCTTCTCCATCTTGTAGTGCCCAAGAGAAAATGCAGGATATATAATATACCTCATTTTGTATGTCCATATTTAAGGGTAATCCTGCTTCCCACCCAAGAGACACATTGCTGTGAAAATCAAATTGTAATGGATCTGTGGACATTAGCAAAATGAAGAATAGTAACATCTATCAGTGCTTACCTGAAATTATCTTTCTTTGAGTAATAAGATCCATCTAGCCTACCCTTCAGACAAGCTGATAATACTGAAGAAAGATGGAAATTGACATCTAGACATTTGAGTTTATTTTGTGAGGGGGAATTTCCCAGGCTCTGTGTTAGAAGAAATTGTTTTGCTTTTTCATCTAACTATATTTAACACAATCTGTAATTTGGGAAAGTAGATTTGAGTTATCCCAGTTGTGGAAGTTGTCTTAATTGGAACGAATTTCAGGGTGTGGGGCATTTCCCTTCCGCCATTGACTGATGGTTCTGGTTCTGCCTTCAAGCTGCAAGCAGGCTGACCTACCCATGATAATGGATCTGTGGGCCTTATTACTCAAAGAAACAGAATTTCCAGGTAAGTAGAGAGAATTTTTTTCCAATTTCTCTCACACACTCAGTCCTGGCTATTTGTTTGTCTAGTCTTAAGTGTCCTTTTATTTAGTATAGCTTTGTCACAATGTAAAATTTGTCTTTTTACCTGTCCTCAGAGGATTCTGAGATGCTTTCATAGAGGGAATTATAAGAGTGCGAGGGAATTATTGATTGCTTGATTGATTTATATTGTAGAGTCTGCTGAAGGCCAAGAAACATCTCTGCATTTCTGACTTCAAAATAGAATGTTGCTATATTTTCCCCTTGATGTAGGCTGCAACATATGGTTACCCTTGAGTGTTGTTTTTGATTTCTTTCATTAAGAGTTGGACAAAGGCTTTTTTGAAAGTCAGCACTTTCAACTTGCCATTAGAGGTGACAATACAAAGACTTTCATAGAGTCTGATCTGTGTATTTTCATCTTTTGAACAAGTCAAAACACTTTTTGCCTGGGAATCAGAAAAGTGGCAGTGATGGGGAAGTTGAACTTGTTGTTATAATGTGTTCACTTTTCAAACCTCTAAGAAATTGTGGTTCTTCAATATCTCATTCTAAACTTCATATCTGGTAGGGAAGTCTAAATGCACTGAGTTGTGGATTATTGGTCTCGAGTGGCTACCATAATGGCATGAGCACAAAGTGGTCTTAAAAATAATCTAAGGCATTTTTACAAAAATCAGTAATTTTCTTCTTTCAAATTCTGAAGTTGTGCTTAATTTTTCTGTTTCAGATCTTGAAATGTTAGAATTTGAAGGAAAGTTTCATACATATATTATGGTGAAATGCTTTCATACATTAAAAGCTCTAGTATATTCCAAATTGTGTATTAAACAGATGTTTTATATCTTTATGGGGTGAGGGATTCTCTAAAGGGTGTTTTGAATTCAAGTTGTCCATTGCACATAATCTGAATACCATACCAAATTCAGATCTGTTGTGTTCTACTTGATTCTGCTGAGTGCAGTGGAGATGCACTCACATCTGGTATGAATTTGGCCTTAGGGCTATGTTTTCATATGGGCTGAGGATTGGTCCATCTTGTTTGCAGTTGAAATTTGTTCCTGCAAAATCTGTCTACATTTTTGAGCTGTCAAAATGAATTGTGAGTGCAACAGTGAGTAGTTTTAGCTCTACCTGATTTACACTCAGAGTTGGATTGCAGGTATACATTTTGTTTGTCCAGTTTGTACCTGCAAAAAGGACACCACTCTTTTAGAAATTGTCCCATAATGTATATATGCTGTGAGATATATGAGAAAGTGAAAGATGATTCGTGGCTTGCATAGGAAGAGTCTTTGATTCAACAGTTTCACTTTTCACTTTATTGCAAATTGAATATAGACCTGGTTGTCAGATTAGGTGCCTTTAACAGATTACTGTTACTGCTAAACATTTATATTATAGTAATTCCCAAAGGCCCTACTGAAGATCCGGGCCTCCTTGTGCTCGTTGTAGTACAAACACAGAAAAAGAGACAGTGACTTCTCCGGAGAGTTTACAGTCTAAAAGACTCAAGAACAGAGGATAGGGATATAATATTCAAGCAAATGAAGCCGGTAATGATTGGCATAATTTTGTTGTTTTGTGTTGTGGGTGGTTTTGTTTTGTTTTATTTTAAGCAGGGTTTGGGTGAGTGGAATAGAAGGAAATAGAATGATCTTTTAGGTGAAGGTGGTGGTACAAGGATGGATACTTGCTGCTATGAAGTAGTCTTGTGTCTTTCAGTCCTTACAGGATCAAGGTGGAAACCATTCACAGAGGGCCTGTCTTCACTGCATTGTTAGCTTGAGGTACAGCTCAGGTTTTGCCTCACTCTGACTCCTGTCCATCCACTAAAATCTCTAGCTCCAGTTAACTGGTGCTTGAAGGTTGAGCTAGCTGGCCTGTCCGGAAGGAGCCATGTGGTGAAGCACAAGTGCTGCTTGAGCTAGTAATGCTGTGAGAATGCAGCAGTTCAAGTTACAACAGCTCATTAACTGCTAATTCATTCACTGTGCTGCTAATCATATCACTTTGTTTTCACACACAGGTTGTTTTGCGGTGTGGTCACTCGCTGGAGTGTGCTAACTCAGGGCTTGTCTACACTGGCACTTTACAGCGCTGCAACTTTCTCGCTCGGGGTGTGAAAAAACACCAAGTTTCAGCGCTGTAAAGCGCCAGTGTAGACAGTGCACCAGCGCTGGTAGCTACGCCCCTCGTGGAGGTGGTTTTTTTAGAGCGCTGGGAGAGAGATCTCCCAGCGCTCTGCTGCGACTACACAAGCCACGTTAAAGTGCTGCCGCGGCAGTGCTTTAGCATTGCCAGTGTAGACTAGCCCTCAGCTAACTTGCAGTGAAGATCAGCCCGCAGTTTTGCACCAGTGTAGGAATTAAATTATTTTTGTACTTGATGCTTTCCCATATATTCTTAACCAGCATACTGTAGTACATTCCATTACTGTGTAATTATGGTGACTGTTGTCTATATTCTGTATAAATCTTTTATCACAATAGTGTATAAATATTTCATCATGGCACATAAGCTCCCAGTTGGGTAGAAAAGGTTCATCCATCGGTGAGTCTCAAGAATATAGAAATAATCTTGTCTTGATTTTTGCCTGCTAGTTGGTGTCAGGCTCTCCCCTCTCCCTCTTTCTTGGAAGGCTAAGTATCTGCATATAATACCTTAATATGGAGAGGTGGGAATGCAGACAAAATTAAAGGAAAGAGACCAGAAACTTGCCTCTAATTAGCAGAAAGCAATTCTTCCTATACTGTACTATTCAGTTTTCCTTTGAGCAGGGCTATTTCCACTATACAGGCAGGATAGTGGCAGGGAGGTGACAGCCTCTCAGAATATTCTTCATGAGACCAATCAAGCATGAGCTGTTACATCATAATGTTTAGGGGCCCCTAAGGTTCACATGGGAAGTCTGTGGCAGGGCCAGGAACACAAACCAGACTCCCAATTCTTTTCTTTAGAAACACGATTATCCTTTCCTCTTATTCCAAAACTATGCTCCTTCTCTAGTATCCTTCACCATAGATGATGTAAGATGTTTTCCGGTGATTTCTCAGACTGTTTCACAATTATTTGAAATATCCATAAATATTATCTGTCATCTATTTTCTGTATCATGTCAACTGTGCAGAGTATTAATGTGTGACTGGCTTGTTTGCATCCATTGAAGCATTTGGTAATTTTAAGTTTTCCTATAGTCTACTGTTAAGTGTCAAGTCAGTCAAGTCAACATATTCTAAATCTGTGGCATTCCCAGCCTTTCCTGAAGTTCCCTGGCTGAATCACATGTGTTTGCCAGTATATTACGTCATTCATCATCCAGTAATCTAATTCCTTAGGTCATGCTTCTTAAGATGGAGACTGTGTGTATGTGGGGAGGCCCCAAGATACATTCTGCAAATCTGTGCTGCTTTTCTTTTAGGATCACCTTATTTTATCCCCCCAAATGTGTCTAGGTCTGTTGCTGGAGGTTTAAATAATGAACCTACCTGGCTATCTACATGAACTGAAGAAATTGCATGCTAAATATAGATTGCTGTCAATTGTGTGAATGTCAAAAACATTTCCTTTCCTGCATTTTGTCAGCTAAATCTCATATTAATTGAATTCCTGTCTCATTCCAGTCTTTCGATCAGTTGGGTCAATAGCCTAGCAATCTCAGTGTGTGAGTTATACTATATAGGATAGCAAAAAGAATTTTTAAATGGTCCTATGATAGGATTCAGGGTTCCTATCTGAGCATCAGCAGATAGGCAGTTAAATTGCTTCTTAACTGTTCTGCTAGAAAAGAGTGAGGTAATGGATCAGAACTATAGCCCAGTGGTCCAGTCAAGACCTTAGTGCTAAATTAGGGAGCTCTATAAAAAGTTCTGTCTGGCAGTCAAAAGGAAGAGTAAGTGAGTGAGCTTCTGAGCAGGCAGAGTGCTACTCTTGTAGTAACAGTGTGAGACACAGGAGTACTGGTAGGAGACTGAATTTTATTTCCTGGCCTCTGTCATCTGAATGGGTCTGGGTTATTAAAACTTCACATGCTCAGTATCCACTGACACATTCCTGTTGTTATACTCGATAGCTGAAGGTCTGGGTTGTCTTACCACATGCTTTGAATCTTTTTGTTTTCTCTTGATGTAAATTCTCTTGTTTCTTTCTGCTACAAACTGGGAACCCAAAAACCTGAGGAAAATCCTCTTTTGGTGAAAGACAGTTTGTAGCCAGTGGACATGGTTGTATCATTCCAGTTGTGGTGCATGGATTAGATGATGGAATATTCTTTAAGATGCATAAGTGATTTTCCCTTTTCTGTCTCTGGCATACGGCATCTGCAGAGCAACATTCTGTAGATGCAGTTGTAGGTCCATAAGCCATTTCAAGTCCTCCTCTGTGATGTTGTGGATATCATCCAATTCACCTTTGAATCCATATTTGGGGCACTACATTATGATGTGTTCAGTGGTTTGGATGTTTTCACCAGTCGTACGAAGGGCAGTCTTTGATTTTCCACTTGTGCATCAAGTAGCTGCATCTTCTATGGTTTGTTCGGATTCATTTCAGTGTGGTCCAATGTCTGCATGGCACGTCGAAGCTGGGAGGGCAACTTGTTGGGTCAGTAACCAAGTGCTTGTTTGGAATGGTAGATAAGGTCCAGACACACTGCCATTCCCTGTCCGGATCCAGAGACATGGTGTGGTCACAGGTGGTCTATAGTGGTGTTTGTGATTTCAGGTGTTGTCAGGGTATGTTATCCATAATCTGGCAGATGGGAAGTTCTGAGTAGTCTTCAGCACATTTAAGTTCTCGTGATGTAGCTATATCTCGATGGATAGATGGAGGTTCGATGTTTGCTAATACAAAAAGCCATGGTAGAGGTGTTGATTTTAAAGTTCCCAGGATGATTTGCATGGTCTGATTCAGCTGCCTATCCACAAGTTGGGTATAGCAGCTTCTTGTCCACACTGGCACACAGTACTCTGCAACTGAGTACACCAGGGCCAAGGCTGATGTTCATAGCACTGGGGCAGTTGATCCCCAGTTTGTTCCTGCTAACTTTTGAATAATGTTGATGCGAGTCTTCGCTTTGGAGGCTACTTTCTTGAGGTGCTCATGAAAGGTCAGTGTGCAGTCAAGAATGACACTAAGATATGTTGGCTTTAGGTTATAACGCACAGTTTCACCATAAAACTCGACAGTGTTTTGTGCAAGTCTATTGTCAAGTGGAAGGTAGAGACTACAGATTTGCTTGGATTTGGTTTCAGGTGCCACTTTTGGAAGTACTCTTCCATGATCTTAAGGTCAGATGTAATGGTAATGGTTGTGAGTGCCAGATCATCAGAATACACAAACTTCTGTGCTATTGTTTCAGGCATATCACTTGTGTATACGTTGAAGAGTGTTGGAGCAAGTACAGGGCCTTGTGGTCGCTCATTATTCAAAGTGCCTGGCTTGCTGGTTTGACCTCCAAGGCACACGTGCATCCTTCAGCCGCTAAGCGTGGTGTTCAGCAGCCTAAGAATCCGCGCACAGGGGGTCACTTTGGTCAGTTTCAGTATCAGACCATCCTTCCAGACTGTGTCATCTGCTGCTGACAGATCGATGAAAGCGGTACCGGTCTTGAGTTTTTGTTGGAATCCAGCACTGATGCTTGTAGTGAGGGCCAGGAACTGGTCACAGCAACTTTTGTGCAAAAGAAAACCAGCTTGTTCCTTAGGTAGGCTGGTGTCCCCAGTGGGCCTGATTTGGTTCAGACTCATACGCTCCATCACCATGTAGATGGTGTTCAGAAAGGAGGTTGGTCTATAACTAGAAGGATAATCTGCAGGTTTTCCAGGCTTTAGGGGTACAATGTCCTTGGCTTCTCTCCACAGGCAGGGGATTTCACTGGTCTCCTGGATATTTGTGAAAAGCTCCATCATTCATTTCTGTGCCAGTGGACCCAGATATAGGAAATCAGGATAGATACCATCTTTCCCTGCTGCCTTTCCGAATTTCCGGGCTGCATTGATATCCTTACTTGTGAATGGTCCAGACCATTGGGAAGATGGATTGCATGTGGACATCACTTGCTAAAGTTGATGCTGGACTTGTCTGCGATACTGTTTATCCACTGGCTGTTTTTATGTCCACAAAAGTTTATCACCAGTGGCAATGGCTTTCATTTGCGGCCTACTGACATGTGGGATTTGCAGTCCCCAGGTGTCTCAGCAAGTTCCAGGCGCATCTGCTTGAGTGTGTGAAGTTTAGATCTACACAGCCAAGCCACCGTTTCTGCCTTGCTGCATCCAGTGACAGTAGGAGGGTCTCTGCACTCATATTTGTGGAGGAGTTTTTGGCTTTCTGCAGTCCAGCAAGGAGTGTACGATGACATGTCCTTGGAGGACGTTCTTCTTTGTAGTGGAGATTAGGAGCGCAGTAAAATGGTCACAAGTATTTGCCGTTGGGGGAATGTGGGAGATTGTGTTCTCCACAGTCATAGAGAAAGTGGCCCAGTCTGCTTTTTGAATTTCCAGTGCAGCGCTGGTTTTGAGTAGAGAACTGGAATTTGAATGCCAATGTGGTCAGTACTGGTCTGTGCAGGCAGTTTGGGAAGTCATCAAGGACGATCCGTGATGGGGGTATTAGCATACCTGTATCATCTTTAGAGATGAACATCAGGTCAGGGCAGTATCCTCTGTCCTATCTTGCAGAGTGGAAAGTGATGCACTGTTTCGCATCTAAAAGGAGGAGCATATCGTTTGCTGATGCCCAGTGGTCAGTTCTTTACCTGCAGTGTTGTTTGCTGCATAGCCCCATTGTGTGTGGTGCCTATTAAAGTTGCCTACAAAATACAGCAGGGTCCTGTGCATGCTGCAGAGCTGGTTGAGGCCACTGTGCACCAGGTGATTCCTGCTAAAGCATTTGATGAAACCACCAAAATCGGAAATGGAAAACTAGTTTTTATAGTTAGCTCTGAAACGGAATAATAATTTGTCCACAAACACCAAAAACAAATCAAAAACTGGAAACCCTCTTTGTAGTTTTAGATTGTGGAAGGGTAACTCTGTCGGTATTTACTTATTTGGTCTGAAATCAACCAGATGAAATTCAGTAAAGACAAGTGCAAAATACTACACTTAGGAAGGAAAAAATCAAATGCACAACAACAAAATGGAGAGCAACTGGCTAGCCACGAGTACTGTTGAAAAGGATCATGGGGTCATAGTGGATTACAAATTGAATGTGATGCAGTTGTGAAAAAGGCTAGTATCATTTTGGGATGTATTAACAGAAGTGTCAGTTACCCAGGAGGTAATTGTCCTGCTCTACTCAGCACTAGTGAGGCCTCAGCTAGAGTACTGTGTCCAATTCTGGGCGCCACATTTTAAGAAAGATAAGTTGGAGAGAGTCCAGAGGACAGCATCAAAAATTATAAGAAGTTAGAAAACCTGACATGTGAGGAGAGGTTAAAAAAAACTGGGCATGTTTAATTTTGAGAAAAGAAGACTGAGGGGGGACCTGATAACAATCTTCAAGAATGTTAAGGGCTGTTACAAAAAGGATGGTGATCAGTTGTTCTCCATGTTCACTGAAGGTACGACAGGAAGTAATGGGCTTAATCTGCAGCAAGGGAGATTTAGGTTAGATATTAGCAAAAACTTTCTAGATGTAAGTATAGTTAAGCACTAGAATAGGCTTCAAAGGGAAGTTGTGGAATCCCTGTTGTTGGAGATTTTTAAGAACAGGTTAGCCAAACACCTCTATGGGAGGGTTCAGGTATATTTGGTCCTGCCTCAGCATGGGGGACTGGACTAGAGGGCTTCTCAAGGTTCCTTCCAGCCCTACATTTCTATATATAGAACCATCACCATCTACTGTGAAGGCCCTTTGGGGCCTAGTAGGTGTTCTGTCAAAAACAAAGTTTAATGTGTTAGTGCAAACTCCCACAAATATAATTTTAAAATGACATGCCGTGGCCAGGGGAGACGCACCCCTCCTCCGTCCGCAACCCAGCCTGGCCCNAAAAACAAAGTTTAATGTGTTAGTGCAAACTCCCACAAATATAATTTTAAAATGACATGCCATGGCCAGGGGAGACGCACCCCTCCTCCGTCCGCAACCTAGCCTGGCCTGTACCTGCTGCGGCTGGGGAAGAGGTGCCCCGGTCCCAGCCCAGCCCCAGCCCCAGCCTGGACTTGCTGCGGCCGTGGGAGAGCGTCTTTCCTTTGGCCTGAGCCCCGGAGCTGCCGTGGCGGGGAGAGGCTCCCCTCCACCCCCAGACCAGGTGCTGCTGTGGGGAGAGAGAGCTGGGGGGAGTCCTCTCTCCCCACCATAGCCCCGGGGCAGCCTGCACACCAAACCCTTCATCCCTGGCCCCACCCCAGAGCCCGTACTCCCAGTCAGAGCCTTCACCCCCCAAACCTCCTGCCCCAGCCCTGAGCTCCTCATCCCCGGCCCCACTCCAGAGCTCGCACCCCCAGCCAGAGCCCTCACCCCTCCACACCTCAGCCACACCCCTGAGCCCCCTCCCACACTCTGAAACCCTCGGCCCAGCCCCGACACATGCATTTTGCTATGTGTACCAATATCGAGGTGATGTGTGACACATCACCCCGATATTGGTGCACATAACAAAATTCATTCCACTCATGGGTGGGAAAAATTGCTTGTAGGCACTTCAATAATTCAAATAATAAATAGTAATAACAACATGATGGAATTTCTGTTCATAGAATCATAGAACTTAAGATCAGAAGGGACCAGTATGATCATCTAGTCTGACCTCCTGCATGATGCAGGCCACAAAAGCTGACCCACCCACTCCTGAAATAATTCTCACCCTTGACTCAGCTGTTGAAGTCCCCAAATCTTGATTTAAAGACTTCAAGTAGCAGATAATCCTCCAGCAAGCGACCCCTGCCCCATGCTGCGGAGGAAGGCGAAAAACCTCCAGGGCCTCTGCCAATCTACCCTGGAGGAAAATTCCTTCCCGACCCCAAATATGGCGATCAGCTGAACCCCGAGCATGCGGGCAAGACTCTCCAGCCAGACACTCAGGAAAAAGACTTTCAATATCCCAACATTGACCATC